>JANRGW010041722.1:0-53809 GCA_024733675.1 Psilopsiagon aymara | reverse complement strand
GGAGGCTGCTCGGGGCGCAGGCCGGTTAGCGGCCATGAGCCCGGCCCGCGCCGTGGTCAAACCGTGCCGAACCGCCCGCCCGCGCTTCTTACGTTAACTACTGTCCGTTTGCACTGGCAAAAGCCAGGCCGCTCCCGTGTGTTCGAGCGGTTGTCAGCAGAGCATCAACTCCTGCTTAGGAATCGAGGTTTACTTTTTCACGTGGCATTTATTTTTTAACGGGTTTATGTGTGACACAGAGTTGAACATAGACGTTTAGACGTTGGCCTGCTTATGCCAAACATCCCCTCCTGATGCAAGTGCCATGAGCTGTAGGAAGTCCACTCCATCTAGCAGTAATAAGGTCATTAGCTGAATGGTAGTTCCCAGGCAGCAGATGTCAGCCCTTTTAAGTTGATCCCAGTGGAGGTTTCCTGATCCAAGTAATTGTAGAGGCACATTTCCCAGAGCTGTTAGAACAGTTGTTTTATGAACAGGACCTACCCTGGAGGGGCTGGAGGAGGAAGCGTTCTAAAATGTCTGCCCACCCTGTGTTTGCTCAGCTGGAGGGGAAGGGGAAGGCTGAGGCCAGGGGAAATGAGATTAATCAAGTCGGCAGCTACCCACGGAAGCAAATACCACAGCCAGTGTGAGAAGAGCCAAGCTCAGGGGCTGGCTGAAGAGACGGCTTCGCTGTGTTCTGCACAACCTGCATCATCCTGTGCAAAATCTCTTGGGGAGCTGAGATTTTCTCACCAGGAGATCACCCACCAAAGGGCACATGTTCCTGCGTTGCAGCCTCTGTAATGCGGACTTAAGCTATGCCATCTATGTAATGTTCCCGCATCTTGCAAGAAGGAACGCTTTATCCTGCTTTTTAGCCTCTTTCTCCTGTGCAGATTGGGGAAAGTGGGAAGGCTGGTTGTGGAAACAGAGTACTGCTTCTTCCTGCATGGAAGTGAATCCAGAAGGAATGATCTCATTCGACCACTGCTCTGCGTTTACATGATGATGGTTCATCTCAGTCCATCTACTGTTATTATATGGACAGAAAAGTAATGCTGGTATTTACAGTGGATTTCAGTTCATGTGCTGAACTGCATAAACAGAAAAATACAGCAAAAGGAAAAAAGTCCTAATAAAATGACTGCTGGCAATCACAATAGATCATTCTGTAGCCTTACAGTGGAATGCCATTCACCAAGTCTGTGTTTATCCAAGGTCATTGGGAGGGAATATTATTCATCTTTATAGTTCGGGAACATTAAGTGTTGGAATACCATCGTTCATTTACAAGTAACACACAGTTCCAGAGTGATGAATGAATAGGTGAAGTTTGGAAGGTGCCAGAACAAGTACATTGTTGTTTATGGAGAGGTGGGCAGCATCCAGATACAATGCAATTGGATAGCATCCATTCAAACAAAAATGTGAAGAAGGAAAAATAGATTTAAGCTTCCTTAGTCAAGAAGCAGACGTATGGAGCACTTACGGGACTGAGGAAAATTATATACTTAGGGATTGCTTGCCCTGGGGTAAATACAGGTAGGAGAATCCACACTCTGAACATGAGTGATCACCACCCAGCAGCACCTACTGCAAGTTTAGTGTTAGACTTTACCCTGGCTTCTCTCGAGAGACTGGCATTATTTGCAGTGAATGTTTTTATTTTCCTCAGAGCATTCTTGGCCTTTTGATTTCAAGCTTTATTTTATATAATTTTCTTGAATATTTTACTTAGCATTCACATGAGCTAAGTATATAGCAAAACAGGTTTTTAATCACTTCTTATATAATGGGCTTTCCTGTATTTCTCACTTAGGACATTCTCTCAAGAGCTATTATGGGGTACATTTTTCAGTCACTAGACATTTAAATGTAACTTATTCTGCAGTAGCATGGCTGCAATTACTGTGCAATTTGGTGTTATTTCTACAGGAAAATTAAATTGTTAGAGCGACAATGAAGAAGATCAGGTATAAAAAAAGAATAAACTGCATGGAAGACACAACACAAAGTGTGACCCAGGAATGTCCATCTTTATATATGGTGTAGCTAAAAAGAAAGATATTCAAATAACTGAGTCACTTATTCTAGCATAGATTTTTTCAGTAGGCTACACCAGTTACAAGAGACATTGCAACAGACATTTGTGCCCCAACTTTTAGTGTTCCTGTTTTATCACTGCCAGTTACGCCTGAACTGATGCATTCTAGGTGTATGACATTTTGGGGGAGATGACCATGAAATAACAACTGGCTGAATTCTTTCAGGTGGAAAGATCTTCTGCCAGAAACACCCGAGTCTGCACAAAATTGGTACTAAAACTAACGCTCTTGCTTTTTTTTCTGTTAAAGGCATCATTTCCACTGTCCATTTGTCCTTTTTTCAACTTTATAAATACATACATGTTACTTCTTTTCACTGTAGGTCTCTAGAGGAAAAAAAACATATTTTTACAGCTTCTTTGCTCCTAGGTGGAAATACTGAAGGGCAGGAGAGGAATCAAGCCACACTTACAAAATAAACCACTCCAAAAGAAAATTTTAAAAATGGTATGAATATTTGGAATGTAAATGCATCATTTTAGTTTCATTTTAAAAAGCCCCCACCTTTTTAGTCAGCAAGATTTGAAATAATTATTTTAGTTAATATAAGGAAAATAACTCCTCCCTTAACCTTATTTCTCTAAAAAAGCCCCAGACACCTAAAAGCAATCCTATATCTGCTTATATCTGTCACCATACTGGTTTACATATGGGAAGCAACTGTCAGGTTGTAGTAGCATGCCTAGCCACCACCCACACCTTCACAGAATATTGTAACCTCATAGATGCACATATTTTCTCTTTAATCTGCCAGGTCCCTTTTTTCTTTTGAAAACGTTCACATACCTTAAGTTGTAGAGGTCTCCTATCACCTTATTTTTCTGTGTTTCTTCCATGTTCTAATGATTGAGGTAGGGCTGGAAGGACTTTATCTCATTAGGTCACTTAAGAACATTCCTTCTTTTACACATGCAAATAGCCCCAGGTTCTGAACGGGAATGAAATAACATGTAAGTGGGATGAAACTCTGAGCATGTACAACTCCATTCTGTGGAGCAGGGACTTCCTGTATGGAGTTACAGACTTAGCAATGAGAAGAGAACTTCTTACCTATTTGCTCATCCATCCATGTTTTCAGATGACAAAATAAGGATTTAAAGGCTCTTGCAAAAGCATTAGTACTCAACTCTTAGGATCCTGTGTTGTAGGCTCAGCACTGATCTCAACAAGATTCTGAGGTCCTCTCCGCAACTTGTACGGAATACATATACACAGGGAAGCATTATTCAAGTAAAAAAACCTCATATTCTTCATCTGAGCGTTGAAAACCAGTAACATTGACTGTCATGTTTGCAGCATGACCTCTTCTTATTTAGTTGACATGTAGCTTGTTTCACTGTGACAGTCTTAAAGACAAATATTATCAGTGAGTGGATACAGACTGTAAAAAAATATAAAAAGGGGTCACAGTCATAACAAACTCATCATGCGGAAGCCTGGAGAGTGTCATCCCAGATGTGTTCTGATGTTATCTGTGGGATCTGAAGTTGTGGGGGTTTTTTGCTTGGGAGGTGCTGCCCAGTTCTTGTTTATCCTGTGCGAGTCAATAGTTCTTTATTTTATGAAAGAGTTCATCTACTTTTGTTACTTGGCTTTGAGAAGAGTCTTTAATAAGGGAGTGTCTTTCTGCTCTCACGAGCCCATCTGCCAAAGGAAACACTGACAAAACATCAAGGCTCCACGGGAACTGCTGATGTATTCATGCATGTTTTGAACAAACAAGATGGTGTAAGAGTTTGCAAGGTCTTAAGGCAAGTTTATTTCTAAGTGAGTGTTGACACAATAGAATAGAAAGTTTAAATACAATATTTATTGCAATTTATCCTTTTCATGTCCTACATACAGGATGTATTAAAAGCATACAATGTAATGGCATTATTTATATATCATATATGAAACTGTATCCCAAAATACTTTCCAGAGTATCTGAAATAAATCACAAAAGAATACTTATCATGGTACAAATGTAGTCATACAATTGACATATTTAATGCACTTTCTGGGACCTATGTATATGGCTTTTATTGATGCTTATAGAAATTAGTTTCTAATGTTATGATACTAATTAACCCAATCTCAAATTGAAAAGTTTATACTGAAGTGTTACAGTCTTTTCAGTCAGGTTTGTTCTTATCTATGCTAATTTACATTGCTGCTGATTTGAGTGGAAAGCTCTGCATGTTCAAGAAACACAATTATATAAATACCATTCCACTCCTGTTCTTCAAAGTTACCAGCTTTAGACCAGAAGCTCAATCTGATGGTGGTCATCCAGCTCATCACATGTCAAAATGCTCTTACAGTAGAGCATAGTCTTCAATCCTTGTTTGGTTCAGAAAAAAAGTAGCACATTCCATCACACAGTCAAGACAGAATGACACAGAAAATTCTTACAGGAAAACATTAATGCCCTGATGGAGTCTTGGGAAAGCCTTGAGCAAGTCTGAGAGTTAAAATAGCTTGCAGTAGTTGCAGAGATCCTCAGGAGTGCAATAAAAGTAGAATGAACTTTCTTTTGAAGTCTGTCAAAACAGCATTTTGATACTTCATCCTGCCCTCTCCTGTTCACTGAGCACCTCAGTCATCATGTCCTGTTTTCTGAACTCTGGCCAAAACCAGAGGGATAAAGGATTTATACTTACTTAAACTTGTTGGTTCATGTCTTCCACAACAACATGCTTTTCCTTTTATATATAAATACCACCTTCATGTATTCATATAAAGTTTGAAGGTAAATTTCACAAACTGTGGTTTATAATTAAACTCCTGAAATGTAGAGGGGCTATTTGGGCACTGTCCTGGTTTCAGCTGTGACAGTTAATTTTCTTCCTAGTAGCTGGTGCGGTGCTGTGTTTTGGCTTTAGTCTGAGAACAACGCTGATAACACACCAATGGTTTAGTTGTTGGTCAGTAGGGCCTTCTCTGATCAAGGACTTTTCAGTCTCATGCTCTGCCAGGGAGGAGGGGCATGGGAAGCCGGGAGGAAGCAAAGACAGGACACCTGACCCAAACTAGCCAAAGGGATATTCCATACCACAGCAGGTCATGCCCGGTATATAAACTGGGGAAAGTTACCCAGAAGGCCCAAATCACTGCCTGGGTCAGGCTGGGTATCAGTCAGTGAATGGTGAGCAATTGTTTTGTGCATCACTTGTGTTTTCTGAGCTTTCATTTCTTTGTTCTTGTTGTTTCCTATTATTATTACTATTGTTGGCATTCTTTCTATTATCACTATATTTTAGTTTATTTTAGTTATTTAACTGTTCTTATCTCAGTAGGTTTCACATTCCTTTGATTCTCCTCCCCATCCCACCGGGGGCGGGGACTAACGAAGCAGCTCTGTGGTGCTGAGTCACCGGATGGGGTTAAAGCACTACAGGCACAAAAAAATGCTAGAAGGCATAATGTGATGAACTGCAGCTGCATCCCTAACGGGACATTAACATGGCCAGCTGAGATGATACTGTAGAGTTTTCTCTTCCAGATGATGCCCAAGTATTTGCTGTTATCAGCCACTAGAGGGAGATATGATTACACAAGTCCAAAGCTTAACCCCGAAGCGTGAGTTGGGTCATTACCCATCCTCTTTGGGGTTCATCTACATACATTTCAAATTTAAATGTGTTCTCTTTTAGAGTTTCACTTCATTATCTTAGTTGCTCATAACCATAATTCATTTAATGATTGATCAAACTAACTGTTATTTGGGGACTTTTTTTCAGCAAACTCAGTCTCCCAAATTCAGTCAAGCATCAAAACTTCAATCAAAAACACCCTATGCACTCTTAAGACTACAGCTTCTCCATGTGTCAGCTCTTTCCAAGTCTTTGGTATTCAGGTAAAAGACAACTCCTCTGCTTTGCATAATGAGAGGGTGCTTTGTCTGATGACTGTTTTTACAAGGAGAGACCGTTCTTGGGGACCTACACTTCCAGTGGTTTCCCACTTAAGAGATTTTGCGCCTCTTCTCTGGGAGAAGCCATTTAAGCAGAAGTGTGGTATTAGGCCTGTTTACTGATGTGACAGCTGGAGGGGTTTCTTTGCCCTTTTGGTACCTATGAGATCTTCTGCACTCCCTCATCATATGCAAAGTAAACAAAGTTTCATTTTAGAGCTATTAAAACTAAAAATGTATTTCTTAATCATTATTTTTAAAAGAAGCACAGAGCAGCTGTTAACATTTGTGACTTCCCTATCAGGGAAGGTACAGGCTTCCTTCACACAGTAAAGAATTCACTTTTCTATTAATGGCTTTCATTGCAATTGTTTCTTGAATTCTGTGCATAAACCAATTCATGGTACTGTGCTTCACTTTTTGGAAAGAATGGCCATTTTATGTTCTCAGGAGTAGAGGAGGTCACAAGTTAAAAAAAAAGCTTATGTGCAAACAGGATCATCTAACACAAAACCTGGGGAAGTCTGAGCTTCCCTTTTTACTATGCATATGCTTTGATTATATAAAGCAATTCTTGTTCCTGCAAGATACCTGTACCACATCAAAACATCCTTCAATCCATCCTCCTATACAGGCTTCTTTATTTAGCAGTTAAACAGCACAGCTAGAGAGTAAACAAAGTTATCTAACAAATCCAGAAACCCATGAAATAATGCAGGAATAAGATTTGGATTATGAGGTCAATATTACTGTTTTAAATACAACTCTACTAAGTATACTTAATTTGAACAGACAGTACTGAACTTAGGAACTTGCATTAGACTGGAGATAAAAGCAATCACTTTGTAAAGCCTGGTGGCAAGGTGAGTACCTCTTGGGATTGACATTCAGTGCAAGAATGATATTAATCATACAAAATAAAAGTTGTTTTTTTCAATATCAGATACTGAAATAATAATAAAAAAAATGCCCTTCATTCATGATAATAGAACTATGAGAAAATCTTCATAATTCATTTTAGTTCACCAAGACTGGAAGATCAAAACAAGGTGTAAAAAAATGCCCTGTGTGTATGTTTAAATAAGGTTCAGTGCTAGATGCAGTCATTCCTGCTGGTACTTTGAAGTCAAGGGTAAGATTTTAAGTGCTTCAGGAAAAAAATAAAGAGTACTCAAAAATCTTGACTCAGGATTGCTGTTGATGCAGGAATTGCAGGGACTGCTGCAGGCTGCTGTAGGCAAAATTCTGCTTTACTTCATTTCCTCTAATGGAAGAGTAAATAAACAAATGTGACAGGGATTTTCGTACGTGATTACTATTGAATGTATCACCAATAGTCACACTATCCCATGAACAAGGAAGTGCAAACCAGTGCCTCAGTCCAACAAAGCAAAATCCATTATAATCTGCTCTATCACTTACTGTTTTGAGCAGCAAACATGATATACAACTGCAGGCGCCGAGGGAATTGTTTTAAACAGCCCAGTTGCATCTGCCTCTCCAAGCAAAAGACTGCTGTTATGGGTGGACTTAAAGGTGAAGAGTGCCCTCAACTATAGCAAGTCTCTATGACAGGCATGAACAGCCCTCACACTCTGTACACAAAGGAGGAGCTCTCAGACTAATGCCCTCTGCCAGTATAGTTTCAGATACTGCTTCTAGTAACATTGAAAATAAAATATATTAGAACTTCATTACACAAACAGTTACAACACCATTGAAGAAAAAAACCCTGTACATCTGTACGGCTCCTTCCTTACAGGCATTTGAAATGACACACTGCACTAGCCAGCTTCCGAAGAAGAAATATTGACTGCTGTTTCACTCATCCCATTTCCTTCATATCCCCCCTCTCACAGTTAACGTCAGTAGTAACTTCAGATAGGAAGTTACTAAAAAGCTGCTTTCAGGATAAATTTAGCAAGACTCCGTGCTGCTGTTCTTCTGTATGACTTGATAAAAAATTCTCTAATCAAGCTGCAAAGGCGCAAGGTATTTGCTTGTATTTAGAAAGCAAGGAAAGACCTGAATGCTCAAGATGTATTGTTCTTTGTGCTAAATTCCAACACTCTCTTGAATGGGGTGTATGTCCTCACCGGCCTTGCACTTTCAGGAGATCTTCCATTCTCAGTACTTGTACTGTTAAGGAGACAACAAAAAGCTTACAGAGTTAATGTCAGAGTATCAGACAGCTAGGCTGGAAATGCCATGGCAATGAACTTGTGCCTCATAATTGATATTGCCAGGCTAAAATTAAACTATTCAGAGTATTTGGTATGTTCCATACTTCTTTTCTCTATTGCCACAAAGGACATTTGATAAAAAACAGATACTGAGAAGTTTACTGGCAGACATCTGCTGCAGCTCATATTGCATGTCCAGCAATACAGTTACTAGGACTAAAGATCTTGTAACAATAAAGACAGTAATATTACATTTAAGAGCACAATTAATTTGGAAGAGTAACTCCATAAAATCTGAACTGCAGAGAGGTGAATTTCCGCTTAAATCTCAAAAATAGGAAAAATACCAGATAAGTAGGGACTGCAGTTACATACAGAGGAGCCCCAGAGAGGACAACAAAGATAGCTTTCTGTTGGCACCCTCAGTGAAAAACACTGGTTTTGATGTCTCAAAATCCATGCCATTAAAACATGCTCTAGGCTGAACACTGAAATGAGAGTATTTATTAACTGGGAGGAAATTTTAGTTTGTATTGCAGTTTGCTGATTTCATTTGCTAATTGACATTGCTCAAACTAAATGATTTAGTTTGCAGGGCAGTTAAGATGAACAAGTTTACCTGTTGGTAGTAAAAGTAATGTTCAATGGTCCTTCTTGCCTTATTTCTGTTTCTGTTTCTCCCCTTCCACAGAAGATTCAAGTGCAAGTGCATAGCCTTGCTCCCAGGGCTTCGTGTAACCTTGTTGCAGTGTTCAGGGCAGAGAAAGGGGAGGAAGAGAAGCCAAGGCTACAGAGACACTGGCCACCACAGATCAGAGACTACCACCCCCGTGCAGAAGGGGTAATGCTGCCACACTCTTTACTTGGCAACCTTCCACCTAGGGCTAGTACATCTCCAAGAAATTGCTGCAGCCCTAAACTTCTACTGCTGGCATTACCTGCCCTTCAAAATGGTCCTGGATGCATCTCCCAGAACACAAATAATAAAGGGTGCATGAAGCCAGTATTAACCAGCCTCAGGGTAGAATTGTCCATTGTCTTCTGCTGTGCTATCAGATGACAGAATTCATCAATACTTCCGATATTTCACAGAGTCATATCTCTTGACTTCTTTTATTCCCTTCTTAAAACACGTTGCTGTAAATAAGTACTCCCCAAAGGTTTGCGTAAGTCACTGAAGCACACTACACCTTGTAGATGTAATCTTTTAAACTTAGGACAATTCTGTAAAACTCCACAATCCACTCTAACAGTTTAGCACAATGGTTTACTAATACAGCACCAATAAGGGAGATTATGAAGAACTTTCCTATGAGCAAGCAGGAAAATTAAATACCTGTATGGGAGATCACATCCAACACCAGTATCTCTGGTTTCTATATTGGTCTTTGGTTGGTTTTCCATTAAGTAGTCCAGTTTATCTTGTAATTCTTTATTCTGGAAAACAATAATTTTCATTTCATAATTTTATTTTATTTATATTGTATTAATCAAGGAGATAAAACTGCATATTGGCTTAATCCACATGAAATAATGTCGAAGTATTTCTTGAGAAAAAGGAATCCTTACTTCTGAGAAATAAAAATATAAATCAAGCCAACAGTTGTATTCAGAAGCTTCTGTTTTGAGTAATTGTTATAACGACTGTTATAAAACTGTATGTTAAGAAACTTAGCATTGAGACACTGTATTACACACATTCGTCATGTTACTGGTGTTGTAAGTTTGATTTCCATACCGAAGAACAACAAATACATACAGTAACTATGCATCCAGATAACATCAGATGACATTAGTTCAAATTTTATTTGGTTTCATAAAACTATCACAATAATATAAATGTTAATGCCTTACCTCACATTCTAAGAAAGAGATTTTTTCTAAAAGCTGTACTATGAATAATTCCTTTTCTTTCACTTTCTTCCTTAGCATTTCAATCTATGAAGAAAAATAAACAAAGACTTTCAGTCTAACAGAGATGGGAAGAAGATGAACAAGACATAGATATGGTAGGAGGAAAAGATATTTCATTTTTTTGTTCAGCAACAACTGAATACCTGTATGTATTTACAAACCAGTTAGTGGATTAGCTATCATCACATACAATTAGGATCATTTATATAAAGATGATAGAGCATATAACATGGCTTTTAAGAATTTGCATTTTTTGGAAGGAGAATGGAAACACAAATGTTGTCATATAACAAAGCACACTAGGGAAAACTCCATCAAAGGCCTTTGTTTTAGTCAGTTTTAACTATACCTAAAAATATGTGGCACATTTGCTAGTTTCCTGAAGGTCTTATTTGTTCATTTATTTCCTGGCATACAAGGCTCCTTGAGAAAAAGTGCATTTTCATTTCAGACCTTGGGAATGGAAGTAGTTATTTACAAATGTTCATGAAAAGTAAAATAAAGTTAGCTGCACCAGAAGCATTCCATCTCAGTACTGTTCTGTATGGAACAAAAGGCAATCTTCCTTATGTTTTGGGATTTCTCTTGGTCATAGAGACATACAACAAGAATTTTTGCATTAAATCTTTTCCTTGTGCTACCAGCACAAGCAGGGAAAGGCACATACTCAGAGAAACTGGTACTTCATACTAGCCCCTTACCGTTGGCCCAAAGCTGTTCTGATTTTGAGGGAATGGCTTTCTAAAAGTCCTAAAGCCACAGATTTCCTTTTCTGTTCCTCTGATCCCTTTGCTTAAAAAAAAAAAGACTTGCTGTGTGAGGTTCATACTGTTATCAGCAACAGAATAAGAGACCTGTCGATGGGCAAGGAGGTCAGTTCCTTTCAGCTGACCACATTTAGGACAATAGCATCTTGTGCAAACAAACTAAACTTTCCCCTTGGACTAAAGGCAAAGTCACTTGATACTCTCTCTCGCGCCCTGCTGACTA
Organism: Psilopsiagon aymara; assembly: GCA_024733675.1. Taxonomy (NCBI): domain Eukaryota; kingdom Metazoa; phylum Chordata; class Aves; order Psittaciformes; family Psittacidae; genus Psilopsiagon; species Psilopsiagon aymara. The sequence continues at coordinate 42,740 of JANRGW010041722.1, read as the reverse complement.
CACCCACCAAAATAACAACTAAATAACAACTTTGTTACTGCTTCCCAGGAGGCAGTTCAGATTATTACTCATGACACACCACTTCACAAGCACAGCAGACAGGGTGCTCCCTGTATTTGTAGTGAGTCTACTTCAGACACCGGAAGCCGTGTTAAAAGTATATCTAAGCAGAATCATTAGAAGTGCACTGAAAGATCAGTTTGAGGGACAAATGGGATTCTGCATCATGTGTGTGCAGGTAGGAACTGGGAGAAGATGGATTTCTCACTGCGTTCTGTGCTCATGCAAGTCCTGTCCTACAGCAACAGCAATGAAAGCTGAAAGCAGTGGATACTTTTTTGCTCTTACTGCTAAATGGTTTCAGGTCAGTAATTTTTCCGATTAAATTTAAATCCAGCTTTCTTGAACAAACCATTCAAGGTCAGACGACGTAAAAATCAAAACCCTATTTTCCCCCTATTAAGTGCATGGGAATGTGTTTCTCAACTGAGGTACTGCGACATCATTAGCTAAACCCCTTTCCCTGCTCTATGCCAGTCCAACAACTTCTGCTTTACCAAACAGTGCATTAATCTGAGGCAATCATCTCCACAATTCACTGAATTAAAGATATAAAAAGTTTCTGATCTTAAGCCTGAAAGCAAAATCAGAAGTAAAGCTCATAAACGGATGGCCCACATCACAAATGGAATGCCAGAGTCCGCCATGCACTGCTTTTAGTAAAGTCTTCACTACTGTATATATAGAAAAAAGTGCATCCTTCAAAAGTACGTTAGATGAGGAAAGAAAGATGCTCACATTGACACTACAGCACTAGAAAATTATATATCCGGCATATTCCTTTGCATTTTGGGGCAATATGACAACACTGAAAATATCACAAGAAAACTATAAAAATACCTATGCATAATAAAAAAATAAGTATTTTCTAGAGAGCTTCACATTAAGTGAGCTTCACTTTGCCAGGTTATCGGTTGGCTGTGGCCTTCACTGATACAATTTTAAGGAAAAAAAAGTAAAAAGTATTTGTTAGTAAAAAATCTATGAGCTTTTACTGAAGTGAATTTGTTTTGTAGAACAGCCAAACTGAAATCAGAATACACAAATTCTTCCTGGTCATTATGTTACACTGTTAAGCAAGAAAGACCATTTCTAAATCCTTCAGGCAAATTTTCCATTCATTTTCACCAGTCGCTTTTTAACGATGTATCTTAAAATCAATATTGAGAAAGCAAATGAAGAAACCATTCAAAACCAACAAACTTTTCAGCATGTCTGGAAACAATGATTAATAGAAATATTAACATCCTGCTAAAAGAGAATGATCAGATACTCAAAGGTACAATAAGCAAAACAACAGTATTACCATCACCCTCCCAAAAATTTAGTGGTAGATGTTATAAAACATTTCAAACAAAACAGACAGAACTATGAAAAAGAATGAAGCAAAACAATTGCATTAATTAAACCAAAGAAAAAAAGAGTTCTAAAACTAACTCAACTCTAATTCAGTTTCCATGATCTTCAGTTATCACCTCTCATTTGACATAATGACCAGTTATTACTTGGAAAAGCTAAAATGCAGTGTTTTCAGCAAAACAGTTACAGAATATGAGTGCTGTCATCATCCATCTTTCTCCAAATCAGGTTGTTTTTTTTTTTTTTTTCTTCTTTCAAGTGCACGTTAGAACTCTCCATGTCATCTAAAGCTATTATCATTTCAGTTTTCAAATCACAGAAACCACAAGGCCTGTAGCACGCTCAGAAAATCTTCAGAAATATTTTGATCTCCATATTTAATTACAGCTTTTTTTAATATTATGACTAAATTAAGTCACTGGTTCAACAGCTCCAGTTTCACCAATAAGTTCTGCTTCAGCAAAGATAAACTGTTCTTCTAGGACTTTCAAGTGGGTCTTCACTTACTGCTCTGTTCCACTATGCATACAACAAAATAATTTTAACACCAGTAATCAGTACAACACAAAGATGTCTGAAGCAACCAAAGCACAGCTATGTGATCAAGGGGGGGGTTGCCCTGACAGATATTCATTCTTGTTATTGAAGATAATGTAGCTCGTCATCTGCCTAGTGTGGTTTTTACATCAAACACCAAAAAAATCTGTTACCAAATTAAGCATTCAAATTATCAGTTATCTAAAAGCAAGACCCAACTCTTGTGTTCTGTAACCATTTACCTGAAGTTATAATCACTCTATGATACAAAGACTCCAAGACATGAAATAATTGCGTCAGTAACCATGTTTACCAGTATTATGTACAAATAGATCTAGTGCAAGTTAAACTTATATTTTTTATTCTTCACATTGGCTGCAGAGACACAAACTTTCCAAGAATGTTTTTAAGTTATTTTAACTGCAATATTCCGAAGACAAAAATAAGCATGGACACCTTCAAATCTAACAGAATATAAAGAGGAAGATCTTGACAAACAGCTTCCTCCCCTTCCAAAACACAAACACAAACTCCTTTTTTTCCTCATTGAGAACCCTCCAAGGACTTGCAGACTGACCACACACAACAGTGCTCCCTGCCTTTTTCTAACACGTTTACACAGTACGTGTCAGAACCCATCACATCAATCTGCTTTGTCTCTCTGAAGAATTATGCCAGAATTTTAAAACATTCCTTCTCTTCTACAGTGTGGAGAAAAGACAATGTGGTACTGTATCATCACACACACTAAGTCTCAGTCTAGCAGTAAACCAGAATGGGATGATTAGACCATGCAGATTACAGATACAAGGCTGTGAATTGGGTAACTGACATGAAGTTTTTTCAGTGGATCTTTAGAACATTGTGAACTCAAAGACACAGCCACACAGACCAAACATGTACCAGGGGAAATTCAGCAGTTGCTAAAATGAGAGGCTGACGCGGCACCAGGAAAAAAGCCCTGCAGTCCCTGCTCCCCAGATGCAGCAGAGATACCTTGTGAGGCTCTTGCAGAAGGAAAGCAGGGCCAGAATGTAGCAGGGCACCTGTATTACTTCTTACAGAATGCTGCACTCCTAGATACATGGTGCAACTAGTTAGCAGCTACTGCAGTGCAAGGTCTGAATCAACTTCCAAAGTTATAACACACCTTTAAACCTACCCACATGCCTGACAGATGACACATCCCACCATAGTAGTTTACTACAAAAAAGTTTATTTATTGAATATGGACTTGAGTACACATAATCTTATGCCATTAGCACCAGGAGTGAGCAAAACTGATGTGATTAACCCTTGACAGGATATGTCACAGGAAAATAGGGAAAACAAGAATAACTTTAGGGGCTTATATATTCATATATTACTATATTAAATATACTAAATAAAATACAACCTTAAATCAATACATTTATGTAAGTCACATTGCAAAAGTAAAAGTGATGCTTTCATTTATGAGAGGAATATAATAAGAACACTGGGTCATAATGCTGATACTGTGTAAAAGCACTCCAAGAATAAAATCCATGCTGTACTACTTAACATGATTTTTATTTTTCCATAAAAATGTTACTTATGGCAAACTAAAATAAGATGATAACACTTACAGCACCATAAACGTGTACTGGACAAACCCAAGTCTTGAGAATGTCTTTGTTTCAAGGAGTTGCATAAAGCAAGAGAACAACTAGCAGTTGACAGAGCATTTTTGGTTGAATACAAGGTAAGGAGAAGGAAAGGAGAAGCAAGATAGGTCCAAACACAGCACTGAACTTGAGGGCCCGTCCGGTGGCCAGAATAGCCTAGGGTCAGAAACAAATGGGTGCAAATCAAAGACTCTCAACTCCCACAGGCTGACTCTTGAGCCTCAGTCACTTCTGCACTGACTCCAGGATGTTCCTATCACCGAGATGTTCCTACATTTTCTTTGCTCAATAACCAAAGCCTATAATTCACCTCAACCTTGCTGTATCTTTAGACTTGAGCATTTCACCTCACTGCCAGCTCAGCAACCTGCTCCCAAATCTGGCTTTTGCATATCTACCCTCTCAGAGTCTCCATTTCAAAACAATAGAAACATGAATTGCTAACAACAGAAATGTGAATTTAGGAACCCTGGGCCACACAATCACCCTTTTACCTATCACTTCATTATCTCTTATCTTCCCCACCCCACCATCTTCATTGCTGCTGCTTTCACTTCTCCTACTGGGAAATGTTTGATTATTCCAAAACTGGGAAGGGAAGAGCTACAAGGCCCAAGCTACAGTTTGTAATTTGTCTGGTTTGACAGTGACTGAGGGGCATCCGTGCTCTTAGGCCACCCCAGGGGTGGGGGAGCATTCCCCCAGTGCTGTAACAACTAGGAGATAAGAACGTTGGCTTGGTCACCCAGTACTTACATGCTGCTCGGGGTCTCTGTGCCTGGTGACAGGCCAATGTGCGCTCAGCCCTTCAGCCACCCCACTTCAATCCCTTGTATCTGGCTGTCAGACACAGGAAGGACACCTGATCTCTTCCCATCATGGCAGGATACATGAAGTTCCCTGCAGACTGTGTTGGGTGTGTAGCTTGTATTTCATATACCCACTGCAATTTCTAATGACCTGAATCAGCGCACAAGGCCCCACAGGCAATGTGATCATCCTGAATTTATCCACTGGCTCAGGACTGATCTGACCACAGCACTCCTTTTCAAGCTTCTGCCTCCTTGATTCAGTCCTATTGCTGTTACCACCTCCATGCTTTTGCCTCCTTCAGAAATCTTTCTCAGAGGTCATTTCTCTGAAACTCCCTCAAGTTCCAGATTATTACTTTATCTTGCAGCAACTCCCAGAAAATTAAATTCTTCTTGCTCACCCTATCAAAGAAAATCTGTTTCTTTCTCAGTACTGCACATTATAGCCTCCAATACCTCTCCTCAAATACCAAATAAAATTGTCATGATACTTGAATGGACTTTCTAGGAAGTGCTGCAGTTCTGAATTTCTCTTGTTCCAACTAAAGTTTGCTTCAATAAGATGGAAAGCTAGATGTAAGAGTCAACACCATTAAACTGGTCTCACAGATAGCACACCTAAGAAGGTCAAAGTCAAAAGGAGAACTGCAGGACTTAGAAGACTCTCTAGGGAAATTTTGGAGATGTGAGTAGTGATTTTAGAAGGGAAGTCAACAGAATTACAAAGCTATTGAAGCAGAAGGAAAAAGCATCTTAAGAGAAAACTCCAGTTATGTTCAATTGTAGAGCCTTTATAAAGTCTGAAATAACAAACTTTATTCTGTGTACTTAGACACAGTTCTGGAGGCTTGAAATATAGAGTGAGCTATTGGATTGGAACAGATTCAGGTGTTAGGTAAACTCAGTCAACAATTACCAGTTGATATTATCATCCATTAGTTCAAAATATTTGTCAGAACATGACAATGTTAATATATTGAAGTGTTACATATTATTCAAGTATCATGCATTTTCCTTATTTATCTATCATTCACGGATTGGACCTGTAACACTGGTGCAGATATTAACAAACTTGTCATAAATATGACTAAACAGAGGACAAACACATGCTATGTAACACAAAACAAGACAGGCAAGACATTGTAACATCACCCTGAACTCTCAGAGATAACTGCTGTTCAAGGAGAACTAGATTTTTCTCAGTCCAATATTTCACTGGACCTTAAGCAGTAATTCTCAGAAGCAAGACAGGAGTGTTGAGATTTTTTTCAGGGAACATAATACAGTGAATAGGAATGAGCACCTTCACCTTTTAAGCCTCCTTAAATCACTTAAGCCCCGCGGTACCTTTTTTTATTTTAAAAGATTTATATTTAAAGAAAAAGTAACAACTGATTAAGTTCATGCAGCAACATAGAGACCCTCCTAAACTAACGAGCTGGATGAACCCATTACATCAGTCTTTGATGTACATCTATTGCTAAGGTAGGCCCACAGGGCCTAGATGCCCTAATGAGTTATAAACATTGGCACATCGTCTAACATTTCAACCCACTTTATTAAGAGCTGCCTCAGTAATGTGCAAGTTTTCTAATTAATGACTTGGCCAGGCAATCCTCAGCTGAAAGAGCTGATGCTATGCATGTATAAACACTCTCTCCAAACACCAGCAGTGATTCTACTTCTGCCAAAAGATAAGCAACATACTGCATTGCTCAAGTCCACTGAGGCGTGCCAAACACTTGAATTTGGGGGTGGTGAGTTATTTATGTTCTGCCATTTATCTTCTTTCTCCCAGCTCCGAGGATGGGTTTCTCTTTCTACATTTGCCGTTGTGTGCTTTGTTGTTGTTTTGGGTTTTACTGCAGGTACTATGCAAAGCAGATTTTGGTTAATAAAAAAATAGCGTCTGTCTGTGGCTGGTAATTCCATCTTCTTGTCCCTTATGCTTCTGTGCGGCTTCTTTTACTTTACCTAAAATTGAAACTGCACTTCCATATTAAAACTGGAATATTTTGTTGTGCATCTGAAGCTGGAGTATCTTGATGCAGAAGCTTTCAGCTGGTTATCAAGTCTTCAGTGGGAAAAATTCTTCTTTATTCCCCACTTGCATAATACAAAGTACCTTCGGTATCTGGAATATCATTTGCTCATAAGCACTTTGTCCTTCGTGCAACAGAACAGGATACAACTTCTCACTGGGGTTTGGTCACCATTTATTATCCAACGAATCTCAGACTAAAGCTGGAGAACAGCTCATGGGCCATGACCTAGAGACAGTTCAATTCAGTAGTTAGGGGAATTTCATGTGACATCCGAGTTCTGTAGATAATTTCTTGGCATGGAATCAAGTATCCTTCTCTCTTCTCCATACCCTTTAGAACAGCTCCTTGCATCTGCATCAACCCACTCACCTTGATTACAAAATGTAAATGCTTATTTCCTTCCCTCTCCTGCTTCTCAACAATGAAACAATATTACATATAAAATAAGCTTATTGTGCCATGAAATGGCAATCTATTTCAATGTCAATTGCACAGATCTCAAAATTAAAGCTCTCTGAAATCTCTCTAGGTTTGAAATTGGATAAAGCCTGAAAAAACAGTTGTTGCTGATTTAAAATCAATGTTTTGTATTTCATTTGAAGACTTCTAAGTTTATATTACACTAAACTCTCTCCCATCTCCTAGAATGGCACACACAGGATAAACTGACTGACCATATCAAATAGATGACATAAAAGACAAGCTTCCAGCACTCTCACAAAAAGCAAAAGCAATTTAATCCCTGCAAGAAACAATGTGGTAACAGCGTCCCTTGCCCTCCTATTGCACCTCTGTGCCTGCCTCTGCCTGCCCAATTCTGTCTCTGCACTGGAAACTCCATAGTGGAAGGGCCCAAAATTAGTACAGTTCCGCCTTTGACACTCTGGGTCTTCCTGCAGATTTTTCCTGTGATCGAACTAGTTTTTTCCCTGGATTGTCTCTGAAAGTCTCCCTCTGTCCAGCTGTACTTTAAGAGGGCTACAAAGACAAGAGCTGAAAAAAAACCCATACCTACTAATGTTCACCAATTTCACCACTGAGCTCTGGGTGACCCACTCCGGCCATCTGTCTGAATCTTTTGAGAAGGCTTTTTTTAAAGCCTGCTATGTACAAATAGCATGAGAAAAGCGCTGGGTTTCTACTCATCTGCCAAATAATGTCTTGCATTTTATATAAAGTGTACTGCACTAAGCTGAGAACAAATAGATTTACTTAACAAACAAGTTCAAAGCAGGGATAAATCTGTCAGCCTTAAATCTGCAATCTCTAACAAGAACATGAGGCTTTAAGACTATGTAGGATAATTTTCTGCTCAGCTGGTGCTCTAATGGGCTGTGATCTTAGCTCTCACAGCAAAGAATCCCTATGAGGCTGAAAAAGGGGTGTGCATGGGATGTACCATGCAGAGATATTGAAAGTTACCGAATCCAGCAAAATTCCATTTAATTTTTTCCATTTATTTTTTTCTGAAAGTTATTTTTCATGCTCCTCTTTAAATTATGTCTGCTCTTTAATTTATGTCTGCTCTGACTAGGTCAGGTTGGCGAATGTTCTATTAATGCCCGAGATGGAAGGACTCCTTTTCAGACAAACAAAATTAGAAACAAATTATTTCTTCACTAAGGAGTATAAGCACATGGAATTGTGATTGTTTTTCTTTGCACTTTATTGGAGATGATAACAGCATAAACCCCTCATACTTGAGGTCTCTGTCCAAGTATACCAAAATTAATACTAAATAAAGCTCATTCTGTAGTCAAGCAAGCCCAGGCTTAGCCATCCTTCTCAGTTCATACAGTAGTTTTGTTTCAGCATCTAGCACAATACTGCTGATAATTTTGATTACTTACTTTCCACTTCTCTTCTGAGTTTCCCATGCTGGCTTCTTATCAGTCTATTGTCATGCAACAGAGGCACTAGATGTTTCAGAAAGCAGGCTTTCTAGCTGCTTTGATCATTCTTTCTCAATTATATAATTTAAATGCAAGTTATTGATCATTATAATGCCCTCATAAACCCTAAAAGGGAATGTTATTTTACAGGCACCAGCCATGAAAGTATTCAGTAATGATTAACATGGTAGGTTTTCATGACACTTTTCTAGATATTCCTATCTGTTACATTCTGTATTTGGTTAAATTTAAGTAGAGGGGATTTGTGCTCATATACACCCTGATGAACATATTTTCTGGGAGTTAAATAGTAGCACAATTACATAATCTTCCCTATTGGCTCTGTAAAGTATATTTAGTGATGTTGCTCATTAGTTTTTAACTTAACTCCAGAACAGACTCTTCCAATAGCATTCCTTTTCAAGAGCCTACCTTTTAAGAAGCATTTTCATTGCTGATTTCTCAGGTTCTATGGCACAATTAGTGAGTGCTGCGTAAAGTAAGCCTAAAAATAATTTTCTAATGTTTATTCAGAGAAGAGCACAAAATCATAAAAATACCACGTGTGGATAGCTTGGGGCACAAACATCTGCAGTGCTTTCAATCTTTCCCCATGGTGGACAGTTATCCTCCTCTGTACTATTAAAGCTGCTATTTTTAGACCTCTAATGAAAAGAGTCCAGTTTAAAATAGTGCATGCCAACTGTATTATATGTATTTCCTCAAACACAGTACAAACACAACCCATGGATAACACAAAAAACATTAACTGTCTAATGTATTTAGTACCATCTCATGTGACCAAACTTCTGTTACAGGAGTCTTTAGTTAGACTCAGTAACGTCAGTTACATCATACAGATGTAGCTACAGGTGTTTATGCAGTTCTCAGGGAAATGGAATTAAAAGAAAAACTAACACACACAAGGACTAAAGGAGAGAGCAAAAGTGCTGGCTACATGGCAGTCAAGGATTTGTACAGATATTTAATCGATTTTGGGAAGAAGGTAGTTTGACATCAAGCTGGGTAATACTGAGACAGCCAAATAATGAGTTGGTCACCTAAAATATGTGTTAAACAGGGTAACAAAAAGATCTGGAAGGGCTTTCTGTGTATACGAAGGCATCAGCAGAGATAGATTAAAAGGAATTGGCAAGCTATTACTTGTATAAATCTTGGGCCAGTTATTATTATTTCATGTTACTAGAATCATTTGGGTTGCCACATGTATCAGAAAATGGCAAGTCCTTTACAGCTTTTGGTTAGAACAAAACAAAACTGATAATATGGTGGTCATCTCACAGATATATAAACCACATTAAATAATTGTTCCCATAATCCATTAAATCGATGGATTGGATTGTTAGAATGGAAATGTTTTTCTTAACAGAATACCATGGTCTAAAGGATGTTAGCTCAGTTTCTGACCACCTGCTGTGATGTTTGAAAATCATGAAAATGGCAAGCTGAACTAGAAACAAAACCTGAAGACTTTGTACTGGTCTATACTGATGGCAGAAGGAATTTAATGCAAAAATTTCCCTTTTGTGTCTCTCTGTGTAAAAGACACTTAGTATCACACATGGGGTCATACAGCAGGACAACATGAGAATCTTATAAAACAAAAGAGATATAGGCAAAGATATGTATTTATATATAAATTCCATCTTGATAAAAATGGAAAAGCACCACGTCTAATCACAAATTCTGTTGTAGCATACTGTGAATGCAGAAAGAATACCTTAGGTTAAAATGATTTCCAGACATTTGATTTTGTGAATGAGTGATGTCCAAATACAAATAAAAGATATTTCATGAATGCCTCTCCTCTGTGCAATAGCAAGGCTTGTGTAACAGTGCTGTCTGCTTTGTAAAGCTTCAATTAAAACTTAATATACCTATTTCCCGTGTCATTCTTTCATTCACTTGGAGAAACACAGATCTTTGCAATCTCAGCCTTCTGACAGCTGAACATTGGTTATTGGCATGTAGGCAGTGTGTAACTTAAAGCCACTTTCCAGCAGAAAGCCACTTAAGGTTTTACAGGAAACTGTATCAGCTAAGATGATAAAGATGCCCCAAACTAGGGTGAAATGAGAAGAGTGGTGAAAAACTGCTTGCCTGGCTATTTCTGTGAGAAACCACACTGAAAAAAGAAAATTAATTAAAAAATAAAGGCAGTTTTTGCCTTCCATGTCTGTACAGGAAAGAAACCCTTAATGAGCGGTCTGCACTGTTTCTGCAGTTACCTTCTGCATGCTTCAAATTAAGTTGCAAGTTGTATGTGTATTTCCCAGATGACCATAAGGAGTTCCAGAATTAGCGTCAGCCTAAAAATTACAGTATATAAACCACAGTCACTGGATTAAACTGCTTTCACCTAGTCTTGCTGCTTCACTAGCTCATCTTTCATTGCGTTTGCAACTAAGGTGGCATGAGGAAACTGCACACACAACAGAGCACTCTTTGGACTATGTACTAAAGCAACCAGTGTTCCCCCAAAAGGCTCAGAATTGGTTTACTAGATCTCACCTCCTCAACCATGTGCTTGACTTTCTTCTGTTGGCAGTGGACCATATCATCCAGATGTTTGATTCGCTCTCTTAGGCTAGCTGCTACCTCCTCCAAATGCTGTGACCTAGCAAAACAAGAACAATTAAGCATGAGTGGTTATCTATGCAATAAAGGCAAAACAAGAACAAGCTCCACAGTTACACCATAAATCAGGAAGACTAGGTCAAGGAGTAGGCAGGTCACATTCGCTGACAGATGTCAATTTGTCCGAAGTACATTTTACGGCTAGCCTTTTAGTCAAAGCCGCTGTCTCCACCCAAGTTAACCTACCTTTGCATCGCATACTGGCATGCTTACTCAGAGCCTGAAGTGCTGACACTTATACAACGTGATAAAGCTCACCTCCTTAAGATGTCTGTTTTTCCTTGAAGTGAAAAGCATTTACATAACTAGATCTTTATCACAGAATCACAGAATGGTTAAGAGTTTGAAAGGAGCTTAAGTTCATCTAGTTCCAACCCCCTGTCCTGGGCAGGGACACCTCGCAATAGACCATATTGCCCAATGCTCTGTCCATACTGGCCCTGAACACTGCCAGGGATGGAGCATTCACCACTATTCTGGGTAACCTGTTCCAGTGCCTCACCACCCTAACAGTAAAGAACTTCTTCCTTATATCTAACCTGAACTTCCCCTGTTTAAGTTTAGACCCATTTCCCCTTGTCCTACTGCTACAAATCATCAAAAGACACATTTATCTTGAGTTATTATCACCTGAAATCTTTTTGGAAACTCATACTAACTAAAAGCCAGGAAGCAGATCTGCTGGCATCCTTTTTGAAGCTTTCCCACTACAGGATTCAGGACGCTCCCACTACAGTCAAGGATTTGGCATAGTTGCCAACAGCAGCAGAATACAGAATAACTGGAGTTAGTATTCTGGAGTTAATACTGGAGTATTAACTCATTAACAGCAGGAAGTGTGGTGAATGTTTTAAGTTTGTATGAATGACTCTTTAGATAGATTCTGCATTTCTTCAAATCTGTTTAAGACAGAAACTGAAGACTCCCAGAACTCCTGCCACAAGCTGGTTTCACAGCTCACCAGAAAAGTAGTTTTAGAATACACAAAGGCACAGGAGGGAAGAGTTCTAGTAAGTTTTGGCCATGTTGGCCATGGGAGCCTCCATTTATATCTGAATGTTCAATTCTTGCAGTTCTTCAAGGAGAGCCTACAAAGTTCTTCAAGGTTGCTTACAAAGTAAACATTTGTACTCTCAGGTTCAGGACTGGACAGAATTTGAGAAGTGGAGGAGGGAATCAAAACAAAAACAGCTCTTTTCATCTTGGTCTGTGTGGAGCAGAAGAAACTATTGAAGCTGCAACTGGAACAACCACACAAAAGCAAAGCAGCAGATGGCAAACTGTATGACAAGATTTCAGTGAATGACTGGATTGCAAGCTGTTTCTCCCCAGAAAGTGTCTCTATTAGCAGTGAAGTGCTCTACAGAACAATAACTGCAGCACTTTGACAAGGACTCAAAAAAATCAAGGCATTGCTGCAGGTTTTTCAGTCCTGTATGTTAAGGTCCCACAAAACTGTAGTTTAAATTTTGATTACAACTCTAACACATATTTGGTCTCTCATTGAAAGATTCAGAATTTTAAGCACTGATAGCAATGGAGTAAAAGAAGTCCTTCCTCAGGTGGAGCTCAAGTGTCTGGTCAGGTATAGACCTGTAACGAGAACTTAAGGACTTCATCATCTGAACCCACATTCACTGCTTGCATTGCAGAGATTGCAACTCTGTGCATCCCTGCATTGCACAAATTCTTGTCTGAACACTGCCTTTACTCTTTATACTGCAGCATAACTTTTCATACTCAGTGGCCATGGCAAGATTCACTGAAGCATGAAGGGTACCTGTTATGCAGAGGTAAAGGAAGAAAGCAACTATCTTTCATCTCCATATTATATGTTGTACGCAATATCTGCTCACTTTAAATTATTATTTTAACCAGCTACTGTGAAAAGCTGTTATTACCCTTAAACCAGATAAGCTGGTCATAGATCAATACAACTAGGCAGTGAGATGCTCTCAGCAAGAACCTCCTTTTATGTTATGCTTCCTAAAGAACAGCAGGATGCCAGAACCTTAGAACTTTATTTCTTGGTGCTACAGAAATACAAGTTGTTATCAAGAACAATTATTCAGGCTCTACTTACGATTCATTTTTATCCACTTAAGTAGTGTCATATAAACTTTTAAATGGCAGATGCAATTTTCACTCAAATGGCAGTTATGCTGTTTCAGTGCTGGACAGATTTCCCTTGAAACTCTGCCTTTGGCTTTGCTTGAACCTTTCCTTTGCCTAGTTATGATGCTCTGTCAGCCTCAAATAAATAGTAATGGATGCATATGCCATCTGTGGGCAGAAACAGCACATCCAGGTGCCACCACACTACTAGAACTTTCTTCTAAGCTTCATGCTTTTGAGAACAACCATTCATGGAGGACTCACTGTCAATAATATCAACCTTACTTTACCCACATAACTTTGTAGCTTATTTCTGCACTGTGATGCTACATGACAGATTTCTTCCACACCTTCACTTTGTTCATGTGCATACATTAATGTGCACCACATGGACAGACCAGCTCCTCCAAGCCTTAAATATATTCCCTGCTTTCCCTCTTTTATGCATGTTTGCAAACAACTTTTCAAGGAAGATGCATCAGAGTGGGGGTTTTGTTGCAAAAATTAATCCTTTTGTTATTTTATATGTAAATAAACTTACATTCAGATGGGCAATCCCTACCAGACTGCAATTTTAGAGACAGATCAAATACAATTCAGATGCCTTCAAAAAACAAACCAACCACCCCCTAAAGTTTCTTAGCAATACTACAAGTTCCACAGACAAGACCTATCTCACCTTTCACTGTCGGAGTTGTTTTCAGATTTTGCTCCAGATATTTGCATTTCATTCAGTTCAAGTTGTTTTTGCAGCTGGTGACGTTCCTAAACAGGAAATGTTATCTTTCAGTTATCCATGTGTCGAAACATAAAGGCTTCATAAAGCATATTTCACTACAATTCAAAAGATCATTTTTGACATTAAAATAGAAACTGATTAAACAAAATTCATGAAGAAGCACGGGATGCATAAGAATAAAATCACATTCCTAGCTCTGCATGGAAATAAGATCAGAGTTTTCAGTTTCCTTTTTGAAGATGTACAGTTGTACTTGAAACTGAGGTTTTTGAATAAAAAGATGAGTCATCACAATCTTAAACTATATAAATGTAAAGTTTTCTAGGTTATCCCTTCAAAAACATCTCTCAATCCAAGGCTGAGATGAAAGATATTACTCAGTTTTCTTCCCTAAAATATTCTTGCTTAATTTTCAGGTGATCACCAGCACAGTGCCTGTGAAAAACCTATGAGGCTTTGGGGACTGAGTCAACACAAACTAACAGAGGAGTCTGCCATCCACTTTAATGGGAATTTAAGAGGCATTCAGTTTTATTCTGCAAGTATTGGCCAAATAAGAGCAAATTAAACAACCAACATGAAGAAACTCCTCTGTACTTAAGAACTATACTGCAACCTTTTATTCACTGAGAAATACAAGTTGTAGGGAGAAGCCCAGATTAAGTTAATGGAGCTGCTAAAGGGCATATTAAGCTGAACAACTTCTCAGTAGACTCACTAGTTCTGCTAATAGATTTTCAAGCATTAGATAAAAGGGGCTCAATACAAATGCACATTAGACTAACCAGTCAAGCCAACAAGACAGGCTCACAAAAATCTATTTCTTAGTAACAAATATTTACTATACTAAATTTAAGCCAGTGAAAAAAACACTTCATGTGTAAGAACAGAAGAACACAGTCCCTTCACTTACTAGAATGCTCTTCACTTCTGTATTTTAGAAAGCGAAGCACAGATCTTTAAAGATAGTGAGATGCCTGCTATTAAATGAAATAAAAATTGCTAAAGTACATCCAAGAACACTGGAGTCTTTAGGAAGGGCTGCTCTTATACTGTTACACTGTTCAGTCTGAGGACTAAACATTAACATTCATTTTCAGTTAGGGGAATGATACCAGAAAACTAAGAGGAAATGCCACCATAATTCTTAGGATGATACTCTTAGGCTTAACAGCATATTAAAATAATAATAATTTGACAACTAGACTGAGTTTTGCCCTGGAGCGAAGCCCGTAGAAGAGAAGAAGGGAAATAAGGAAATACAAAGAAGTGATGCAAAAAGTACTACAACTGGTTTTACAGAAGTGTCACACTTGACAGTGTCACAAGAGGTAAATGTCTTAAAGGTTTTCTGCTTTCAGAAATTCACTTGTCAAAAACTTGCTCTCAATTACAGTCTGGTAGGGAACATTTAGCCAGGGAGCGAAATAATTAAATACTTTTTAATGCTAGCAGGAAAGGAAGAACTTAAGTTTTGGATTAAAAAGCAGTAAAAATGATTTTTTAATTCTTTCCTCAAAATTATTCTGAGCTATAATCTAAATAAGATAGGAATCAGCATGGAAGATTAAGTGGCTGATAGATACCTACCAAAAAAATCCTCAAGACATTTTAGTCTGAAGCTTTCAGTTTAGCAACTCATCCCCAAGTGGAGAATCCACTCCAGGATTCCAATAAATTCCAATAAATTCCAATCAGGACTATAAATAGCTAAATAGAAATATCTATTCCTAACTAACTACATTTTAATCAATCATAGAATCATAACTGTTTGGGTTGGAAAGGACCTTAAAGATCAGATCAAGATTTGGTACTGGAAACCTCTAAGGTCTGCCTCTTCTCCAGGCTGAACAAGCCCAATTCTCTCAGCCTGTCTTCGTATGAAAGATCATCTTTGATCATCTCTGTGGTCTCCTCTGGACTCACTCAAGCAGTTCAACATCCCTCTTTTGTTGGGGACCCCAGAGCTGAAGACAATACCCCAGGTAGGGTCTCATAGAGTGGAATACAGGGATAGAATCCCCTCCCTCAACCTGGTCATGCTCCTTTTGATGCAGCCCAGAACATGGTTGGTTTCTGGGCTGCAAGCACACACTGCTGGGTCATGTTGAGCTTCTCATCAACCAACAACCCCAATTTATGCTCTCAGTCAGTTTCTCATCCATCCCCATGCAAACTCCATGCACTACATGAATCTACAAACAGCATTTCTAAGAGACTTTGGATCATTAGGCTTGGGAGACCTTGCACTCTAAGGGAAGACTGAATGGTCTTTTAAAACTGTTTATTTAAAATAATGGTTAATTTAATAAATAAATTCTGACACTTTAGGCAGCCCTGACTATAAAGAACACTACAAAGATAGAGCCACCACTTAATCATAGTGTCTTTATGGCAGGTCCATTTACTTATATGGATACAATAATTAAGAGATGGAAACAGCAATGGTATGTCACTGAGCAGGGTACTGAGCAGTGGAAAAGAAAAAGGGAAAGGGAAAGAAGAAACTCATTTCCTCCATGCACTTCTATATTTCCTACAAAGTTGGTACCCAATTAATCTCTCATACCTCTTCCATGCGTGCAATCAGCCGGTCCAGCTCACCAATTCTCTGGTCTTTTTCCTGTATGCTTGTTTCTGTAATCTGCATCTTCTTATTTGCCTCTTCAATAGCCTTCAGAAGCCGATTTGTTTCCTCCTTAAAAAAAGAACATTTACAGTCACATTGACATCCTATAGAGCCAGGCTAATAGCTTTCAAACAGAACTCAAAGCTTTTCACTGTATTTGCCTATTAGTCTCGAACAGTTGTGACCTTAAAAGTGAATTACATAGAACAAAAGATCTGTGGTATTCTGAAATGCATTTTAAAGCATCATTACGAAAATCTGAGAAAAACTTTTACCCATATTTTAGATGTTTGGTTCCCCTTCTGAGGATGCCATGACGTAACAACATAAGAAAGATATGCTATTGCATAAGATAGCATTTCAGACACCAAAGTTTGCTACGTTCAGCTTTGTACTTTCCTTATATATAAAACAGTATCAAGAGACTGGGGAATCGACCTTCAGTTTCCATCATTACCTACTTTATCTGTTAGAAAAATGCAATGACTAACTGCTCATAGCAAGGTTTTACTTGAGAGTGGAGGGAAAGCAGGGGACAGGAAGAGTTCTTCCTCTAGTAGCATCCACTAAAGTTGTTCCCTCTCTTCTTGAGGTATAACTAAAATTGGACATTTTCTTTTCCTTTTTGAGAGAGAATCAAAAGTCAAAATCTGCAACTTACTTCATATTGAATTCTAAAATTCTGAAATCTACATTATCATTACTGTTACTGTGTTTGAACACATTGTTTTCTTAGTCCTTCAATCACAAAAGCTTGGAAAGCTTAATAACCTTGGCATGGCTAGTTCACAGAGACAGGAGTGAAGGAACACACGTCAGCTCTGGATTATTAAGTGACTCAGAAACACCCAAGCTAAGCACCATTCTTACAGGCTGGTTGTACATACTAGGAGGATTTCTTTCTCAGCTTTATGTTTCTGTTCCTCTTCTCGCATTTTTTCCTCATACTGACTGTACAGTTTTCTTGTCATCTCTCTCATGACTTCAGCATTGGCTTCCTGTGATGATTCCACCTATGAGAAAAGAAAGTTGACCTGAGAGTCAGTTACAGCACTGCTGGCAGCAGGAGGGAAGTTCACATGATGTGAGAGTAGCACTTTGAACTTCAGCTCTACCTTGCTATAAATTTGACACTGCTGAAGCAGATTTTCATTTGCATCAAGACCATTTACAATACTCTGCCAATATGTAAGTAATTCGAATTTGCAGAAGTTACCATTTCATCAAGTTTCATGTTGTCTGAATTTAACTAGTTATTGCTCATCCAAGACCAGGCTATGACTCTTTAGTAAGGCCTTCTGTAACAGACCCAAATCACTTGGTTTGTTTCCTCACTGAAAAGATATTTGTCTCCCCCATTTTACAGAAGCATAGATTAGAGATGATCTAGACTCAGCTACTGTTTCTAAATGATCATGAACCTCAAAGCAATAATTACTTCAAGCTGGACCTAAGCATATCTTGTTAACTAGAAGACACACTGTATGGTCCCTCCTCTCCCTTGCAGTTTCACATACTGCTCTTTGTGTAGGCACAAGAACTGGGGTGCACATGAAGAAAAGCAGATTAGAGAACAATCAGACTTAATATTCTCAGGGTATGAAAGGGTTAATTTCTAACCACATGACCAGAAACTTTACTATTGCTACAGAGAAGAGGGCAGGAATGGTAATTCAGAGACAGGATTTCCCCCTTCTGTTGGCTGAAAACACAGACTGAACCACACCCTCAGTGATTAAATACCAGATAGGATAGTCATAGCTTAAACCCATCTACTTTGTAAGCATCAATAAAGTAGCTAGTCCAGGACTTAGTTCTTTTATTACAGATGCTATAAATCAGACAAGGTTACACTGAAACACTGTGGGTGCTACAAAAATGTCAGGAAGAGGAGAAAAACACTGTCTTGTGGGAGAAGAATAAAGCGCTCCCCGCTGATCACTACAGTTCACACAACTACAAAATACCTGGTTCTGATGGGTTTTGGTATCTTTGGGGCTTAATTAGGGGGTGGGTTTGGATCTGTGTGTTTGCTTGCTTGTTTCTGGGGTTTTTATTTGTTTGTTTTTCCATTTCAAGGACTGAAAGATTTATTAAACCCCTGTGTTTATCTTGCATGGTTGGGAACAAGCTGTTTTACAACCCTATTTAACAACAGCATATTTCATCCTGAAAAGAGACTGAGCTGAAGAACATTACTTGTACTGCAGTCGTCCCCTTTGGCGCCTCACCTAGACCAATACTGGGGCAAGGGCAGCAACCTGCACTTTGCGAGAGGGAGTGAGTCAAGTTAGTTCTCAGTACAACACAAAATCTTCCACATTTCAAGAAGCCTGAAATAATCATACCATTCAGAATGAGCCAACAATGAAAAGCCAGTCTTTAAGATATACTGAACTGGCATACGATCTTTGGCACTGTCTCTCCATCATTCCTTTGCTTACAGCTTGAGCAATGAGGACAGTAAAAACAAGCATAAAAAGGTTGGCGCATCAGGGCATCTGTTATTGGATTTATAAGCAGCGTCTCCAACCTCAGTTACTGTTATGACTGTATGAATAAGCCCAAGATACTTAATAAGCTACATGGGTGTGTTCTCCTACCCAGAAAAGAATCACAGCATACGGTAGTTACTGCTTTTCAACTGCTATCCCCTCAGATTCCAAACCCTCCTCTTACATTCACCCCTGGAATTAAATCCCAGATGTCTTGGCAATTTTATGTTTATCTTTCAAAGACAGCAATGAAGTATTTTATCCACTAACTTTGTACTAAAACTGCAACTTTGAGGGCAAAATTTAAAGTTTTTCCTCATTAAAGCAGGGTATGTATTATGCAGACCTTGACATGCTCAAAGAGAAACAAGTACTTATGTATTCAGTTGAACCTGTACTTAACCTGTGGTTCTCTGCCCTTAGGAGCAGAAATACCTTCTTCTCTTTTAACCATTCATCCCTAAGCATGAATGCAAGTCACTAGAGAGCCAAAAAGAAACATCTTCATTGAAAAAATTAAACATTAATAAACCAGCAGTCACCTTAATTTCAAAGTGACAAATACTGATACAGTCTATATCCAAATTAATCTAAGTTGAGCAATTCTAGAAGAGGCAAAGGTTTCCAGAAGGTTTTTTGCTTGTTTGTTGTTGTTGCTTTTGGCTTTGCTTTTGCTTTTGTTTTGTTTATGTTTGTTTAAATGACATTAAAGGAATATATTTGGCAGATGAGTGGAGAACACAGTCAAGATTTCTGGCATGTAAAACTTTTCAGTTTGCATTTTATTCCCTTGCATTTCTCTGAAAGGAATAGCTGAATTCTCTTTCCAAGACACTTGCTGTTACAGCATGTATCTGTGGACCACATGCTCATAAGACTTAACAGATTACATATTAAAAATTGCACAATACCAAAGAAATTCATCATAAAGAAATTCTCGTAGCACCATATAGAGTTATAATATTCCTTTTCTTACAGCAATGGATGCTAATAACTATTCTATGGTTTGAATTTTCACCTGCCAACATCCCTGAGTAACAATCCTATGTTATGGAAAGACTGACAGCTGCCAGCTGAGATTCTTTGTCATTAAAACAGTATTGATCCACAAGAACATGTCAGCTGTAAGGAATGAAGAAGGCATGAAGAACGAAGAACGCTTTACAAATACGACATAGGAATTCATTTAACATACTCCCAATGCCCTTAGTGTGCAAAATTTTCAGGAGAGTTTCTATACCACACCTTTAATTTCAGTAACTGGTTTTCAATTTGCGCTGTTTCCAGTTGCTTTTGCTTCTCTCTCAGCTTTTCCATAGATTGCTCATGCGTATGTTTTAAATTCCTTATTTGTTCCCTTATATCAGTGTTCTCCAATGTAACGTCCACTAGAGTTTTCTAGAGGAAGGAGGCAAACCACATATTAAAAATCACAAATAATCTGGTGAACT
Organism: Psilopsiagon aymara; assembly: GCA_024733675.1. Taxonomy (NCBI): domain Eukaryota; kingdom Metazoa; phylum Chordata; class Aves; order Psittaciformes; family Psittacidae; genus Psilopsiagon; species Psilopsiagon aymara. The sequence goes on along the minus strand of JANRGW010041722.1, from coordinate 22,302 downwards.
AATACACTCAAGAGATTATGAACAGACAGAACATTTAGTTTGCTGAGGTATCAATGCAGTGGGAACAATTTTGCATGCTTGAATGTTTAAAATTATAGCTCTAGTTGTATTTTGTTTACTAGGAGATATTTCCATGAGGAACATGCTTAGTGAAATCAAGTCCTGGGATGCTATAAGAAAGAAAACAACAAAGGAACATGGATATATTTCAGCATGAATACTACTCCCAACAGTCTTCCTTTCTTCTCTCCAAGGGCCATATTATACATATTAAATACACTCGACTGAGGAAAAACTGTGACATACAAGAAAGCAGGAATATTAAGTTTTTCAGCTCAGATACCTGTAAGTCTTTAACACAGAAAATTCATTCCCACCTTCTCCCTCCCCCTACATTTCACAGGTATGTAAATTCCCACAAGTGTTTAGCATCCAAACAGGCCACTTCCCTTTCTGTTAACCAGTGAAGGTAGGGATCAGTCAGGAGATGAACTGTTTTGCACGACACAAATCACATTTGCACCTTAGATATTTCATAGAGACATGCCTAGTGACATTAGTTTGCTGCAGATCAGCATCTCTTCCTTGTACACTATTTTTAATAGGTTTTTAAAAACACAGGTGTTGGAATTCTTTTTTTTTTTTTGTCTTTGCTTCCTAAATTAGCTGCCTTAGATAGCCAAGACAGTACTTTATGGGCTTTAGTGTTAGAATCTATGCCTGTCATCCGCGTTTTATGTATGCTTTTAAATCCATGTCAGAAAAGGCGGTTGTCAGCTGTGAAACAGCTAGTAAAATGTACCTGCAAGTCTATTGATGCTGATGTCAAGGAGCTGTTCATTTCACTAAAGCTATCTAAGGCTGCAGCCTGCACTCGCACATGATTCTCTAAGGATTCCTGATGAGCATTTGTCACCTGAGCAGGAAAAGAAAAAAATAAATAAAAATTATATAGAATAATGACCAAGTTTACCTATTCTTTCAAAGGGAGCTACATAAGAGAAAGACCCCATGGTTAATTTTCACAGTACTAGGATACTAGGATGCTTAAAATTTACAGGCTTCAAACCATAATCTTGTACCTCAGGAATAAACGCAACTTAGAATCCAAATACTCTTAACAGGAATAAGGCATGAGTATCTGTGTTTATTGCTAGTCTGTAATTGCTGTAAGAGCTGTTCTTTTTAAGAAGGACAAGAAGATATTCAGCAGATGGCTACTCAGGAAGCTTATGTACATGGAGTGGGCAGATTTTAAGAAGTCACAGAGTGAAAAGCAGAATAATGCAAGAATGAGGAAATCCAGAAAGGTTTTGGTGAACTGTAGAATAGCCTTAATTAAGAAGGAACTGACTAATCAGGTCAGAAGAAGCAACATCAAGAAGACTTAAAGATGAAACAATAGGAAGCAGGTAGGAAAAGTTAGCAGAGAGCTTTGTTGTGTGAAAATGTCATCTTTTGTTGTGTACAAACACATACGTGATTAAAAACTGGAGGGGGTTTGGGGGTGATAGGCAGAAACTGACATCATTTAAGAGACCAAAACCCAAGCTGTGTAATTACGAAAAATCCAATAAAGAGAAAAAAATTGTTACTAATGGAGACCAGCCCACTTCACATTCTTAGATAGACCAGATTTGTTTCTTGATAAAAGCATAAGAACACTGAGGACTGATACGGAGAACAATGAGTGTTTAGTAACCAAGTCATACACAGATTAGGTCAGCATAAGGAGTAGAAGCCAAGCAGTTACAGTTAACCCTATATAAACATGTGCTCATGTAAAAACAAACAAACAAAAGCAGAAATGCTTTGGATGGATTAAGAAAGCTACAAGATAAGAACTGAGGTGAAGAAGCATACCGCCTAGGGTAGTATATTGGAAGTACAAATTGCAAACAAATTTTATGAACAAAAAGTGGTCCTGGAAATTGATGGGAAAACAGCATAGTGATTCCAAGCTGAAGCAGAATATATAAATTATTTTAAACAGAATCCACAAATAGCATGAAAGATAGAAGTCATGTTAACCCAAAACCAATGAAAAAAAACAACCACACATTATTAGGTAGAACAACGCTTGTGTTTTATTACAGGCAGTGTAAAGTATCAAAAAAGGGGGAAGAGTGTCTCATAATGTGCTATTTATATCAGAAGGAGTATTTCATAAACTGCTAATTTGCTGCAGAACTAGAGATTCTGTCAGAGCTGATCAGAAACCCTTACTTAAGAGAAATGTTCAGAATCATACAGGATTTCTACTGGTCTGACAGAAAGATCTGGAAGTGCGAGATATCACCACTGTGATACTCATCACTAACTGTTCAGTAAGGATCAGCAGCAAAAGATGGCAAAACTTCACCTGCATCAGCATTTGCCTGTGTGCATGCTGGGTGGGAGACTCACCTTGTTGGCATTATTAAGACTATTTGACACAGTCTACAGCAACTGAATTTTCTCCCCTTCCTCCTCTCAAGTCAGGGTTATTTTTTTGTTGTTTAGTTTTTGGGTTTTGTTTCTTTGAAACTAGTTGCCATAGAGGTACCAGTTTAACAGCAAGTTCTGATCTTTATGCATAATAGAGCATGCAGAGAACTGACAGCCTCTAAATGAGGATGGCAGAAGGGCACAAGTCAGGGTCCCAGTCCCCTGAAGTCAGAATACCTTTAATAGCCAAAGCTTCATCTGAACCAGGGCTGTGAAAATCAATGTTGAATATAAAATCAACAGCAAGTTTTCAGGGAGATTTTTTTGGACCAAAGAACTCAGCAGTTTTATACGGAGGATACTTACTTCTACAGACTGCAGCAGCTTTTATTGCTAAAAGCTTGTCAGAAGAAAGAGAGGTCATCGAATAACTATTACAAGGTTCAATTAAGAACCAAAAGGTAAGTCATTTTTAGAACTATCAAGCACTTTAATATTAAAAAATACTGCTGCTTCTTTCAGTATAGTGTTTAAACAATAAATTCAGTAAACCAGAGCAAAGTGTTGAAATGACACCAAGTTGCACTTTACTCCTAATTATGTAAGTTATTTATTCAATTCACTGGCAGCTTCCTGGTACAAACATCTCCACTAATTACCAATACACACAGACAATGCTATTAAGATGACTCTTTTATTTCCAAGAAGCAGGCAATTAGCAACTCCATATATGAAAACATTCCTGTCCTACCTTACCTCCCTGGAGGGGAAATCAATAAATAAAAATTCAGATGTCACATAAAGCAATGAACTAGAATGGCTTGAGAAACTATTTCTGTTCTGTTGAAGGGAAAAAAACCCAAAAAATCTTTTTAGATAACACTGGGACAGTTATTCCCATACACCTTACCTCCAAGTGAATGTGTACTTACCTTCAGTTCATTTGTAAGCTGCTGTATTTTTCGTTTCATTTCATCATATTCACCATACATTTTCTTTCTTACTTTTTCCAGTGTTGCTCTAACCTGGTGTCAGAAAAAAATCAAAACCTTTATCAAACTTATTGATGATACTATTTATACTAGAACAAGGCTTTTTTGGTTTTGATATGTTCTACATTGCTACTTTCAGTAATTTCCATTATTAATTTACCTTTTCAGCAGCAGCAATTTACTCTTAAAAACAAGACAGAAACTGAAGTCTCAAGACTTGTCTATGTAGAGGTAATACAAATAAATGTCTTTGAGTAATTCCATGCTTCTCTGTGCACACTTAAATGCTTGTAGATTAATAATTTAAATAATAAATTATCCATAATTCATTCTAACCTGATTACTAAACAAATTAAAGTTAATTTGAGCATATAATATTTTCATTCTGAAAAAAAAGAGAAGCACCCACACATGGGTTTAATACACCTTCATCCTTTTTAAAGTGGATAATTAGTTTTCCTTAAGTATCCTTTGAAGATAAACCCTTTAAGACTTCTAGGCTTGTACCCAGCTAAACAATATATTAGCATAAATTTATCAATGCAATTGCAAATCTGAGGAACAGAGTACTCAGTTTGATTTTATTTAAGAACCAAGGATGTAAATTACACCTCTCCTTCCAAAAAAGAAAAGAAGGGGGGCATGGAGGGAGGGCATGCTGGAAGAGAGCTTGGGTTTACATGCCATTGCAATCATGCACATAACCAGCCTTCTCAAGAGCACACACTGTAAACACCAGTTAAATGTTTGCCTACACTCTACGTTCCAGCTGTATAATTCGAACTCCTCTTCCCCCCACCCTCTATCAAACACAGACTGACTGCAGATAATCTAGGGCAGCAAGGTTACCTCCTCGCTGGACAAGCTTGGGGAAAGTGCAAGGGGAAAACAGTAGGGCCTTATAGAAGAGGTGATGTTTCTAGCAGCTCTACAGTACACCCACTCCCAGAAAGAGGCGCACTGGCCACAGAATTTACGCAAGAGGAAAGCACAAGGCTACCCCAAGCTACATGGTCCCTCTAGGATAAGAAACATGAAAGGTAGCTGATTCCTGCACTTCACCTCAGAAAAAGTCCCTTGCCCACTCCCTACCCACACATGCACACGTGCACACACCCCACTCCCCTTCTTGCAAGGTGCATATTTGACTCGGGTACAGAGGAAACTCTCAGCAGTTCTGACATGCCCTATCATTTCTGATTTATTTAAGTCTTCACATATGTTGCATAAGCTGAGGACTTTGTTTAAGACTACTTTTAAAGACAAAACTTATCTGGCAGACCAAAGTTCAGCAATAAGCATAGCTGAACACAGCTGCCAGAAAAGAGCAAGAGCCAGTTCGTCTCTTCCCATGTTTTTCCCACTTTTTCCTGTAAGGATCAGTACCCTGAACACACACACACACACACACACACACACACACACACACACACACACACACACGCAAGACATGCAGTCCACCTGGTCTGACACATCCCTCCATGCCACAAGCCAGCTGTGAACAGTAACAGGGCAGCCTGGGGAGCCAGACCTGATGCAGATTCACCCATCCCTGACACCACCCCAGCAGGGCAGGCAAATAACCAGGCAGGCAACCAGCAGCTGACATAGCTCAGATGCCATGCCTGCACTGCAGCGGTGACATACCCTAACTGTGAGTGCAGGAACTTGAGTGTAGTGAATGCCAGGAGCAAACAACTGTGAGTAGCAAAGGAGAGAAGCAAGTGCTGATAGCTAGACATCAGGCAGATGTAAGAGCACACATAATTACAGCCTCTTACACTGCTGTTCTGAATCAGTGCTACTCCCTTTTAGGGCAACTCAGTTTGCATCAGTGTAACGCATTGACCAATAGCTTCCTGGGTGGCGAAGGTGGATGGAAAGAGAAGGTCACATTATTTGCCCTAGGCTAACTAGGGGTTATTTCCAAAGCCTGAGAGCCAAGCACGGAGTGTCAAAGAGATGCAGAGTTTCAAGCACAGAAACCAGCAGTGTCAGAAATGCCTTTTTTTTTTTTCCAGGAGAGCTTTTGCCAATTATGATAAATGAGCATGCAGAGAGAAAGTAGTACAAAGTCATCCTTATTAGGCTGACTATTTTAAGGCTGCCCCAAAATATACCCAAGTGATTTTACTGTGTCACCTAATTTAGGAGCCTTTTCAAAACTGGGGGATTTGGGAACGGGGGGAAGCAGAAGACAGGAGAGAGTTTATCCTTTAAGGCGTCTGCCTACATAGTTTCTTCTGCATGACATTTGAAATTCTGAAGGCTTCAGGACAGAAACCTCAATATCTGTTTGGCAGTCTGCTCGCCCAGCTGAGTCCCAGTCAGCAAACATTAACAAGTATCAGTTGGCACAGTGACCTTGAGTCTGGACTGCACAGTTCCCAGGTATAGAGCACGCTTTTTCCAACTCAAATACTAATAAGGCAAATCTTCAGCTTAGAGTAGGCTCCCAATTCAAATTCAGGTGTTGGGCTAGACATCAGTCATCCCACATACACTCACAGCTCTATAGGAATATATGGAAAGGATATCTGACAAATTTTGAAGCTGAAAGCATAACTCACTTCTTTAATGTAATTCATCTCCTCTTTCAGCTGATCAGCTGACCAACCATAAACCACCATTTCTCTCTTATGGTTGTTGTCAGTTCGGTGCACAACGCCATACACCATCCCATGAGAGAGCTTCCCTGGAGACATGCCATTAGGTACATGGTAAAGCTCCTTAAAAGTAGAAAAATAAAAAAGTTATTTTTAAGTCAGTGCTAGAATAAAAAAATAACAAACAGAAATATAGTATCACAGGGCCACAGGAGACAGTCAACTCTGTTGAAAGCACAACAGTACCTAAGAACACTAGTTCTCAAATGTTTCGGGGCCAGACGCTCAACCTTCATGGTTTTAGGAAGATGAATGATCAATTTATACTTGATACAGATGATAGAAATGTCTAATTTTCACTGGCTTTAATGGAAGTGACACAGGTATATCTAGAGACAATGGCCTGGATTTGTGCAGGGAGAGGTAAAGGCATGTGAAAGAAAAAGTTATCCTGGCTTTCTTTAATTCACCAATATATGCTAGTAGAAAATGTTCTGCATTCTTCTAGCTCTCACAGTTCCCTTTAAACTCTTGCAGCCACAGAATTGCCCCTCACTCCCCAAACTCGCTCCTGCATATAAAAATGTGCAAGTTCAATCAAAATTATGGAAAGTTATCAGAAAAAATTAAATTAAAACGTTTTAAGCAAGGTCCCTTAAACAGAGCTCAAAAGATACTTGTTTATATTGGAGATAAATAAAGTAGAATTTCAGTTTGCATTTAAAGCTAACTAAGGACCTCCAAAGCAATCAAACGTTCATTTCAGGGCTGCATTGCTCTTATAGAAGTTGTAGAACTAACACTGTAAGAGCCAAAGCAAAGCTATGAAAGAGCATTTATATGGGTGTTTCAGTGTTATTAACTCTTGTAGGAGGATAAAAGTTTGAAATCAGGTCTTGACAGGTAAATAGAAAGGCTGTTTTAAAGTGCCTACACTTGTTATTCTAATGATCTCCGGAAATCTGTAAAACAATAATTTTGTGTCTTTCTTTAAGGCACTCTTTGCAACAGACTCCTTACTCATTTCATCAATGTACTTAGTAACAAAAATACTCATGCTAACAGTAGGAATCATTTCCCTTGGCATGTAAATAAATATCTGCAAGGTCAGATGGAACCATCTGACCTGACTATTCACCTCACCTCCCTTCCAATCAACCCAGAGAAACATCCTTTTGTAGCAATCATCTGAAACGAATCAGTCTCTAGAAGAACTAATTTCTTCTCTTGATTACAAAGAATTAAAAACCATAGCTTAGATGAAGATGTCCACATTATGATTTTTTAAAAAGGGAAAAAAGATTCTTACCTATCTTTGAATATTTGCAAACTAGGAAGGAACCTAAAATTAGGGCTTGTTTCTGAATAGAAAGTTAGAAAGATACAGTCTTGGAAATACAATTGTTACTGCCTAGCTTTGCACCTTGTTTTTGTAAGGCCACTGCCAGAGACAAATCAGTGTCACACTAGATATACCAGGACATGGCTAAATTTGGGAATATTTACTACATAGATCTTACGGCATAATCTGTTTGGGTTTGTTTTGTTGTTCAGTAATGACACTGTAGGAAAACCAACAAACTTTGAGATTCATTGCTAAATTAAGAGCCTAAGCAGTGTCTAAATACTGTCTTTGACACTGAGCAGAGGCTAAAAGAGATGACGCTCAGCATCTTACATCCATCTGCAGCTGCATCCTAGAGAGTCTCCAGTCCTTCACCATGACTGACAGGGTGGATAGCATCTGCAGTCTACAGCAGTGCCACTTTCAGTTTTTAGCAGTCAAACTAACACAACTATGGTTGCAATGTAAGAATAAATTCTTCTTTGAGTAAGGGAAAAATGAACAGGAAAATCTACTTGCAATAAGAAAAATAGGTAAAGACAGACATTTGGTTTACACGGCCCTTCCCACATGGCACTGAGATTTTCTCAACACTGTAAATCCTACAGTCCTTTCCTTTACCATATCATTACTGGCTTAACCACCCTGCTGAAGCTCTGGGTGTGTGTGCAGGGCTGGGAGGGAGATAATCACAGAGCAAACACCTGATAAAGAATGTTTCAGGCAAAGAACAAGGCTATAAAGCAGTTATTTAAAAAGAAAGCCTTAAAACCACTTAATGGAAAAACATTGGGCAACCAGCCCTCCTTATACATGATATCATTTTGCACTTGAAAAACATTATATGCAAAGCTTCACATCCTGATAAGCAGAAGTTTCATAATTATGCATTATTGGAGGCTTTGTTTTGCAGTTTGGATACACACAAACAAAAAGCCCACACCTGGTTTTTTGAGAGTAGAGAGAACACAGAAACTAGACAGGGACATGACTCAAAACTTTTCTGTGTTTGTTTGCTTCCAGGGTTGCACGTTTTCTTTGATAGTGTCATCACAGCTCCTCCCCTACATCTGTATAAAGGGATTACATACAAGTTTCCATCTTCCTGATAACCAAAAGAATAATCACTTTGATTGCTTAGAGATTACTAAGGCGCCAGACACTAAATTCATAAATCCATATGCTTTACCCATGATCATTCCTTTTATGAGATGAACAGCTGAATATCAGCAACTACTAAGATCCTTTGTGCCTCCAAAACATTAGCAGAATTGTTTAAAATGCTATTTGCAGAGTTCTGTATGAAAATTATGAACAAGTTCCTTATTTTTAGAATATTATTAATACATTCCTAAGGAATGTGCTAATTTGAAGGACACCCCCCCCCAGGAAAAACCTACAAATTCAGACCAATATGTGTTCAGCTGGAGAATCACCCACGACACTTGCATATTTCACAGAAACAGACAAATTTACATCATAATGGGCAGTACATGCAGGATTAAGTATGCACAAAGCCACACTGGGTATGTGTCTCTTGCAATAATCCTTTACTTCCCAGTTGTCTACATTGCACAAGCTTCCCAAGATGCTTTTGTCACTTCTCTTTCAGAAGAATAAAAGAACCTCCATCATCTGTTCAGTGTCCCCGTTCTACTATGTGCTATTTAAAATACAAGATATTGCTCTTACCCCCCCCCCTTATTTCTCCTTCGTATCACAACCCCCAGGCAAGCACCTGTTAAAATTTCAGTGCAGTTCTTGCTTGATTTAAGGCTGTGCAAACCAACAGCTATACAAATAATTGTTGTAATTTCTTTAGTCTTTTTCCTTGCTGCTCTATTTCAGCTATGCTCACCTTCTACACCCCTGTTTCTCTGGTTAGTAACTCTTAATTTCCACTTCATGACCACTTGTTTCAGGGTTCAGTGTATGCCCTGACAAAATAGGGCTAACCTGATATAGCCTCCTCTTAGAGGAAGCGTTACAATCAGAAAGCTTTGCTCAGTGCAGGTTTGAGAGGTGGATGGGTTGCTTTGCTTATTGACTTATTTTTAATGTACCTTTGCCTCTAAAGGAGGTCTTGCTGAAAGGCTGTTTCTCAAACTACTCCATAGAACTGCATCTGTAAGTACTCTTTGAGCATTCTTTCTGCAGTTTGTCTTCTGTCTTAAGCTACTTCCACCCACCTTTATTTTCCTCCCCTTCTGTGCCTTGTCCTCTGCTCTTCCTCTGCCACATCTTTTCTCTCCCATGTTTTCTCTTTGATAAATCTTACATTTTTCACATCCCCAGGGACTATGGAATGTTTCTAAGCCAAGTATTTTTCATTGTTTTCCTCATGTCCCATGCATATCCACTCTCAGAACTTAGTCATTTTTCTGCAAAAGTCCTTGCATGTCTCCACTCTGATCTGCAGCAAGGCATCTCAGTGATGGTAAGAGAATAAGTAATTATGTGCAAGTATTTAGGAGCAGGTAAATACTGCTAATCTAACACGTGCTTGAAGATGGAAAGTTTCATTAGATTAGTTAGCCATTCCTGTTTAAGGTCGAAGTATCAGCCAGCTCCAGTGAACAGGGAAGTCCTCTCTCCCCACCTACCTATGCACTTCCTGCACTGGAACAAGCACAGTTGTTGCCTCAAATTGTGCTCAAAATCCCTTCTAATGAGAGCTGCTGATCTGAAAAGGCAAACCTAGCTTAAGCAATTTGTGACTGTCTTTGTATCTACAGTCAGCTATATGACAGACCAAGGTAACAGCAAGAACACATCATGTTGATGCACATGAATACAACAGCTTCCAGGAACATGCTTTGTCTATGTTGCAGCAACAGTCATGTTGCACTTGGTATGATCATAGAGCATGTTCTAAAGAAACACAGACTGTGTTTACTTAATATTTAAAACAGAAGCCTACACCCCAACGTTGCAAAAGTGTTGATAATTGCCATGTATCCTGTTTATGTCTGTGTCCAAGGAAGTAGCCTAAGTAGCATGAAACATGTGAAGCAAAGACGCTATAAACACAAACACTAAATATGAGTTGTTAGCTGCTTTTTGTGTTGCCAGTTATTTTATTGGCATTACATAAATAACACCAGGAGGTTATTTGCTTCCCAGTGCTTCTCCATCAGTTTTTGAAATGTAAGTCAGATACCCTCACACTTTACACTTTCTCCCTGCCCCAAAATTGGAAGCAGATCTACAGAAAAGGTCCTTTTACCTCAAAAGAAAATGTAACGAACATAATGACCAGCACAATTCTGGGTTTAGTACCCATATGGCCTTAAAATTTTGTTAAATTGCGCTCTTCTTTACCTACAAAATCTAACAACTCTTCTCTTAACCAGAAATGTATTAGCTAAGCAAGGCTTCATCTTTTCTTCAACTGCCACATTCCAGAGGTTTCTGAAATATCCAGTTATCTTTTACTTGTTCACTAGTTGTATACAAGGAAAAAGGACATCCGCATTCTTACTTAGGGTACATATTTTCTGTTCAGTAAAATGACAAATTTATATGATTGAGCTCACCAAGGAAAGTTGCTGTGCTCTGACAAAAAGCAGCTGTGTATTCCTCTGCAGCCTGTGAAATTCATTTTACATTTAGGGATGTTTCATGTATAAACAGTATTAAAATAGGGAACGTATGCCAAGATGTAGACATGAGTGTTCTTGGATTCATGATGCTAAATAAGAAGCATCATTTAACACATTCCCAAAAAATAGAAGTGACAGGTGTTACATGAAAGCCGTATCTACTCAATGAAATCTGTACACAGAACAGCAATATTTGTACACTAAGAAAGTAAGATTAAAAAAATACAGCCATAACCACAGAAGTTAGTAGAATTCTTTCTGTAGTTCTCATGTGGTGCTGTTTTAATGAACATGTTGCTTAACTAGTACACATCAAAAATCAAGCAATTGGTGCTGCAGAGGCTGAAAAACCCATTAGCCACCTCTAGCACATGAGCCACATTTGTTATGGCACAAATTCTGCTGTGCTGATGGGAGTGAGGTGGCAGCAGCAGATCAGCAGAGAAAATCGGCACTGTCCTAAATTCAACACGCACAACTGATCCAGGTCTCACCCAAGTTTCTGCTCGATTCTCTCCATCACATACGGGAGCAAATTCCCCTTCTGGCTTCTTTACAGCCTACTTTTGCTGGGGAAAAAAAAAAAAAAAAGTTTGCTATGCTGCTATATTCCTGCTTAGCAAGCAAAAAGGGTTTCACCTCTTGGTTGCGATGCTTTAAAAGCATAAGAAAATTAAAGAGTTTGGGGATATACACAAAGTACCAATTAGAGTTTAGGACTAAAAACTGTTTCAAACTGTTTGAAACCTACAAAGACAGGAAAGTGACACAAATTTCTAGAGTGTTATCTCATTTTAATTCTCTTGTTCATGTGTCCTAATGAAAACTAAAAATCTGTCTATACGTCTCCATATTCTACCTTCAAATGCCTAGCTGCAGCTTGCAGTGACACTTCCAAATTTAGCCATGTCAGTGAAGAAAGGGGCTGATGGATAAAAATATGTCCAATCCCAAACAAGGACAATACAATTGTCTAGTAACCCTTCATTATGCAAGACAAGGCAGGCTTCAGACATACAGATTTTACATACAATCCAGCACGCACAATATTCCTTTGTACTTCTTGGTGAAGAAACAGCCTCACACTACTGTCATCCATTGTCTGTGATTAACAGAAGTAACGGAACAAAATCAGGATAGTTTCAGATTCTCGCTATGTAAGTGCTACCAATTCAGAAATATTTAGCAGTAGGCTTTCAGCCTGTAAAAAGTAAACCAAGCAAACAGCCTCTACTTGTGATTCCAGTTTTCACATGTTTCTTTCAAGGTATCATGCCTAAATATGAATATAAAAATCCAATTTGAGCACAAGCTCAGTCCCGCTTCCGTTTTTGAGATCAACTTCTGCATACCATCTGCCAGCCCTTCACAAAAGACAGGGAGAGGCCATCCTAGTACAGTAATGCCTGCAGCAATTTTGTTGCAACAAAACTGCCCAGCTCCATCACTCTGTTTTAATCTCGTATACTGATTCATATTTATTTCATGGATGTATAGCAATAAAAAGTCAATCTGGAAACTTAATGCACTGATAATAGATATAATGAAATACAGCATACATTTTCTGCTAAACTTGGACTACAATGAATAAAGCTAAGCTATCAGCTACTAACATAAACATAATCAATGAAGTGGTGATGTCTGATCTGACCTCAAGCTCCAAAAAAAGTTATTGGGAGGATCAACACTAGCAAGACCTTCTGTGCAATTCACTAGCTGATTTTGCAACTTAAACATCTCTTAATAGTACTGAGCCCCAGAAAGACAGAGAAAAGTAAAAAATAGTGAACTATCACTATGTCACATTAGGGCAGCTCAAAATCACCTCCTCCTAATGAAAGATGTGAAAGAAGAGATTACAAGCAAATGCCATGCTATAGTATATTTATAGTTTTCTGGCATTCCCTCTGACACAGCAAGGTCCCTGCTCTCTTCCCTCACCAGCAGCAGGCAGAGGCAGGGGAGGCTGTCTCACTCCAGCACTTATCCTGGCCAAACAGGAGAGTGCCTGGCAGCCAGGATCAGACTGCCTGATCTGCCCGAGTACTCCACCAAATACTGTACAAACCCAAGAATTACCCTGCAGTTCATTTCTGTAAGTCACACTAACATATTTTAAATATATGTTCCATTTTCTGTGTTCCCATTTTCCTCATACTCAGCACTTAAAGACAACACAGAACTCCAGATTCCAACAGGAGACCTGCTGTTAAATTTGATTCTTGGTGAAGCTGTATTTTTTGACCTTAGATTGTGAAGTGCAAGGCAGAAAACTGAGCAGCTCCCTAATTTCTCTGTTATCACTATTTCGAAAAAGGGGGCACAGGTCTCATAGGACTGTGCAAGGATTATCTAACATTTGTAAAACCTGTTATTCTCAAAGTGCTTTGAGCAGCTTCATTAACCCTAAGTCAGTTGAACACAGGCAGATCAGCACAAACACCTGATCACTGCTTGTAGGAGATGCTTTATTTTTCTAACGTAAATTTTGCAGCAAGAGAAAAGTATCACAGACTTGTCAAGAGTCCTATGTGCTATTGCGTAATCGATTCAAATGCATAAAGCAATACATTACATAGACAAAACCCTTCAGGTAACACATTACAGTCTTGTTTTAGAGACATGAGAAAACAAAGGTTCATGATGTGATTTTTTTTGTACCTGCTTCTACGCACTATGACTATCTGTAGGGCTATTTTTTAAATTACACAAAGATCATGAGGCACAATTACTCTGTGTTCCTTAATTGCTACGAAATTGACTAATCGAATCCCACCTAGCTCTGAAGATGGTACGTATGCTTTCTAGAAGTCCTTATATTGTGCAAAAGTACTGAATTTTGGAAAACTACTCAAAACATACAATAATGAAATTACATATCACTTTTTTTGTCTCAACTAAAAAAGACCCATCTCTTAAAAATCACTGTGCAACATACCGGAATGTAAGACGAGCCACATAACTTATTTAATATCCTAACAGCCTCTGATATAAACCCCACTTGCCTTTACTTCTATTACGGGGGAAATACAGGTCTCATCAAATACAAGGTCCCACAGGAAAAAAGAATGGTCACACAAGAAAGTCACTACAAATTGTCCAAGCCCTAATCATTCACACTTCTTTCTTATTATTACACTACTCAGCATAGTAAAGTGAGAAAGCCATGAGTCAATATCTATCCTCCTCAAAAACAAACTGACATTACTCTTAGGGCAATGGGCTCATGTGCTTAGGCCAGTCTCAGAGGTTCGGCAGATCCAAACTGACAAGAGACTGATAGAGTAAGCAGTGACGGAAGCTACTCTATGTGCTATAAATAAATACCTCTGTATAAAATGAATTATTGCTATTTAATGGTGGCTCAAACTTAGTTTGCATTGAAGCCTCTTACATCCACTCTGTAAGTAACTCTTATAGACCCTCAATGACCAATTACTCTGCCAGAGCAGATCTTGTCATTTAACTGCAGTTGGCAAGTAAGTGCCACACAGCAGCTCGCTCACTCCTCTCTCCCTGGTGGGATGGGAGAAGAGTTTGAAAAAGGTAAAACCCGTGGGTTGAGATAAGAACAGTTTAATAATTGAAATAAAGTAAAATATAATAATAAAAAAATAACAACAATAATAATAGGGAAAAGAGAGAGAGAGAAATAAAATTCAGGAAGCACAAATGATGCACAATACAATTGCTGACACCTAGCCTGACCCAAGCAGTGATTGGTGGCTCCTGGCCAACACCCCCAATTTATATACTGAGTGTGATGTTTAATAGTATGGAATACCCTTTGGCTAGTTCAGGTCAGCTGTGCTCTCTCCCAGCTTCTGGTGCATCTATTCACTGGCAGACCATGGAAAACTGAAAAGTCCTTGATTTAGGGTAAGAATTACTTAGGAACAACTAAAACATCAGTGTGTTATCAGCATTGTTCACAGTCTAAAGCCAAAACACAGCACTGCACCAGCTACTAGGAAGAAAATTAATTCTATCCCAGCCAAAACAAGGGAAGTAGTGTATGAAAAGCTAAATGTATACAAGATTCCAGCACAAGAAATATCTGAGAAGGAATCTTTATCTTGACCATTTTACTTTGCATTTACCTTTATTGCTTTAAAATGCTTGTCTTTGTAAGCCATTTTACGGTTAAGTTCACTTCTTAATACCATCAAGAAATTATTTTAAATAAAACCTATTGCCGTTTTGCTTACTAATGTCATACTGGTACTCAGACACTGGCTCTGGCAACTTAGCCAACTTCTTGTTTAATTTTGGTTTACCAAAGTGTAAATGTGGTGAAGTTGTGGAGACTGTCCAGCTTCCCTTTCTAGTCTCTCTCCATCTTTAAGACAAATTAAACATCATCTATTGTTCTGAAACAGCTTTTAAAGAACTAGCTCTACACCAAAGCAGCTCTAAGGTTTTGTGTGTATGTACACACTTCTGAACCCTTCTGTGCACATGACCTTCAAATCACTTTCACTTCAGAACAATCCTGAATTCTTTATTTTGTATTTCTTAAGGCAGGGGGGTTGGAACTAGATGATCTTAAGGTCCTTTCCAACCCTAACTATTCTATGATTCTATGATTAGTACATCACTCATTAGCAAAATTAGCTGACACAGCAGAACATCTGGGCTCCCTACACATCAAGGCTCAAATCTAGCACACTCTTAAGCTCACAGGAAATATAAAATCCCCTTCAGGTGAGGATCAAGATCCTGTTTAAAGTAATACCCACTCTTGATAGCTGTTTACTACTCTTTAATATATAAATATTATATAATCAAGTCTTAAAAAGTACCTTAGTCACAAATCACATACAACCTCTGTGCTGTTTCACTACTACTGTCCCACTTCACAGTTTTGCTGCCCTCAACTGCAAGGTTCAGGCTTAAAGCTCACAGCTGACTTGCTCAGCTTCCACATGTTCTGTGGTCTTCCAAGATCTGGGCTTTGGGCTCCCAAAACAACTAAATTAGCTTCTGCGGATGGCAATATTTAGTCCTTGTTTTATACAGAATTTAACTTTGATTCTCAAAACTTACGTTTTTCTTTCTTTCAAGTTCCTTCGCTCCCTGTTCAGGCTGTGAGCCCTCATCAGGAGGTACAGTTAAGCGTAACCTACAGACATTCATCTGAAAGAAAAAGAAAGGTTTGCTTTTAGATTTAAGAGTTACAAAGAGTCATTTTAATAACTTATATTACAGAATGAACTGTACCAACATTCAAGTTTTAATTTAGTATTTTTTACCTGCTGCCTCATAGCTGACAAAAGATTATTTTTTTTAAAGTTGGAGGGGGTTTTATTTGGTAAGAGATAATTCAAGGGCATCCCCACAATTACATACCTGGAATAGCAAAAATCCATTTCAATCAACATGTTCTTATGTACTCATAAATCACATTGAGAGCTGAGATAACAGAAAACAAACATGATTTTCTAGTTTCTCAGTTCTGTTTGCAGATTTAGCATACTTTTACTCTTCAAAGGGGATTATTTGGAAACATGATGTGTATTCCAGAGTGAATGCTTCTTTTCTGTTCAATATGTACCCAAGCATTTGATCCAAGATACCTTATCACTGCAATTCCACTGAGTGTAAACAGGAATATTATTGAAATCTGATATGTACAAGCTGTTTGTAAAAATTAAGCTTCAAAACACTTCAGAGAAAATTTAAGAGGTATTGTTTCCTATCTGATTTCAAAAAAGCCATTCTCTTGCTGAGGAAAGACGCCAGTGGGGTTGATACCTTTCTATGCCCAATTGCAGTTTGCCCTGGTTTTGTCTGAGATCTTTGGTTTAATGATATTCTTCAAACAACACATTTCATACAAGAAACTTGGTTAAAACTTTCAGTCTTTGTCCTGTTCATGAGATATTTTCATGGGAAACAACTGCAAGTCCTAAACAGAGCACAGAAAATAATGAAATGAGGAATTTGTCTATTCAAATTTGAAGCTGTTCGTTGCTAACAAACAGGCCTCTTAAGGCTCTTTCTCAAGATGTCTAAAATATCTCTTTCATGATTACAGTGGGCCATCATCACTGTTAGTCTACAGTCCAGAATCTCATCAGATCTAGATCTCCCCCATTTCCCCTGATTACCTACTTCAGTCATGCGTAATGTGTACCCTCTCTCTGAAATACACCTTTCCATTGCACTTGCCCAAGTTCACAGCTTGTGTCTTGATCACCATAGCATTTCCTTTTGCCTTGAAAATGACAAGCATGTCTGCTCACAGGCGTTCAGAGCACAGCAGCAAAGTCCTTTTCACAGACCCCAAATTTTGCAATTTTATAATTCACTTCTTTCAACTGTCTCTCATATCAATTAAGCTAAGTTGACTTAACTTTCAAGGCTCTTTACAACACAGCCTCCTCAGAACACCACTACTCAGCATCACAAGGATTTCTGTTTTCCCTTTTTCCAAACAATGAGCCTTTTTTAACTTTACAAACAAGCTTTAACTTTTTCTTCTTCCCAAGCAAAAGCAGTTGGAAGAACTACCTGCAAATACCTGCAGCAACTTCACTATTTTAATTCCACCCTTTCTTTAAATCTCTTGAAACAACAAACCAACAGTGTTTAAACTACTGGTATGCTGTCAACTGGATTTTAAAAATACTAATTCATACTGCTTTACATCTTCCTCTCAGTTTGGTATTTCAGGTCTGCAAGGCCTTCTACCAATAAGGAACAGTGCCCTGAGACACAGATACAGTTCAGGTAAAATATGTTAGCTGTGTCCATATTATAAAGATGATCAAGGTGAAATATAATCTACTCGACACATTTGTGGAGGCTACTTTTTGTGCAGTGGGCTCCTCACCATTAATTCATCACTCACCCATCTGCTAGCAAATCTAGAACAAGAAGCCACAGAGAAAGTGACATGAACCCCCCAATACTTAGTATAAAAGAGGTTATGCTTTCACACTTGCTAAAGAATTCTGAAACAATGTCTTTTAAAATGATGAATTCTTGCACATTGGCTTTTGACACTGATTGTTGGCTGTGTTCTTCTGAGAATGCCAGACTCTCCCCATAAACTGCAGAAGCTGCAGGTGCTTCCTGCTTACAAGTTAGTCATCAAGATGTATTAATTAGAAACTTCTCAACTTTGGAGCTTATTGATTCATCAGGTAATTAATGCCACCTTTTCTCACCTATTTATTTTCCATTTCTTTACGTTCTTTCTTTCCATTAGGTTAGCAAGGCTCTTTCCTCTTAGAACACAGCTGTTTACCACAAGAAGGGAAGCAGAATCTGGCATTCCTCCATGTGGGCAAAGAAAGAAAGACCAGGCCCATAAATAGGAAATAGAACGGAATTTGTGCTGTGCTGTGCAGGAAGTGACGGATGAGGCCAACTTTTTCTTACAGCAATTTCAAATGAAGGAAAACTGGACTAAAAAGACTGAAAGGGTTGTTAGAAGAAAACATTAAAAATGCCTCAAATAAATAGGAAGAGATAATGCCTGGCAACATGAAGTTAGGAGAAGTGGAATTGTGTATGATTCCCTGAAGTTGGCAAATGACTTGCCTGTTAGTCAATATGCAACTAATTACAGGCAACATGCTTACAGATACACACACTACAGTGATTGTAAATAAGCAATTATCCCTGTACCTTTACACCAGTTGGTGAATCATGAATGCCTGTCATGTTACGGCAATTGATGCATTAAAGGGTTACTATGAAGGAAATCACAGAAGCACAATGCAGATGGCAGTCAGATCATAACAACTATGTTGGAAATACAAATTAATAGTGCTAACTTGTTGAGACTAAAACTCCTGTATGATTAAAAGGTTGTTATCAGTTAAACTGTTTTTCTTGGTCTTTTCTTTTCACACTGCCTGCCCCATTACCCCCGAAATCACTCCCCTCCATTTCTACACTAGCTCCTTACTTTAAAAGCACCTCAAATCAGTATCATATTGTTGGCAGTATTTCTGACACAAAATAAGTTTTCATGCTTTACTTTGCATCCTGTTGCATGCAGATGCCATACAGAGGGTGGCATTGGTAATAATGTAAGGATTCCAGCCTTGAAGCCATGCCCAGTGAGGCTTGTACAGAAGTGACAAAGTACCTCCCAGCTCCTCGCTAGGACAAACTTATACAGGCTGTACTCTTGCAATTACTTATAACAATAGGACTTCCTCAGCATCCCATGGGAAATAGTAGCAAACGTACAAAGTAGCCATTCACTCCCGCTCCTCCTGAGCCACAGATGATGCATTCTACCTAAGGATAGAACTACAGAGCTATCTGTTAAAATTCAAGAACACTATAGAGATTGAAAGGTAAAAATAACAGGCACTGCCTTTCCCTCTAACCTCCAAAAGCAATTATGAACACTGTACCTATGCTGTTCTGCTATGCAGTGCTTCCTGGAGAAACAACACACTGTACCATTTGTCAGCAAGTTTACCTGACCAAATGAATGAGCAGGCTCACATGGAAATTGCAGCAAACTCTCCTTCAATAGCAAACCACTGCTGCAGTGATGACTTAAAATGGAAATGAAATGGTAACAGGAAGAGCCTTGACTTAGTGCCAAACAGTGGCAGAATAATGTGCAACTGAGGATGAAGAAGTAATCTCCAGAAACAAATTGGGTTATTCAGAGAGAAAGCAGGGAGGAGAATAAAAGAGGACTCCCCAAGCAGGGAAAAGGCTGTGATTCAATTTCCTTCAACAGCTGACAGTAAGAACAAATGAGAAAAACCAGGGACAGATACATCTTCCACCCCACCTTTATGTCACTGACATTGTAACTTTGTGAGAATAACTTCAAAAAGAAATACTGGGCAGAAGAAGAACTGGGTATCAGATTTTCTAGGCTTCAGTTTGATTTGCAGCATCTGTAGCTATGGCAAGCCAACAACATAAGTAATCTTAATTGTGCCAACATTTTGTGTTCGCTCACGGCTTTTTGACACCAAAAACCCAGGAAAAGCTTGTCTAACATCATTTGCGGGATGAATATGCAGACAGGAAAACAAAGGCTATGAGGTTCAACCCAGCACTCCACAAGACAGCTAAAGTTTGCTGAGTGCAATGTAAATTAACAGGTGAAGACGTACTCTTTTACCAAATTTCTAAGAGGCTAGTGGGACAACATAGATGAGAGCTACTGCAGTACGGCAGTTAAGAAAAAAGCCAATCTAGGTTAGTTAAAAATGTTAAGAATTCATGGCCCAGATCCACAATCCACATGCATGTTTACCACCCTACTCAAATAACTAGGGTGCAACTTAAAACAAATAGAGATGACAGATTCAGTCTGAGTAATGTTCTTCAGCCTCTTCTTCCCCATTTGAAAAACCAAAGCACCCAGAAAGCCATTGATCATAGTTAACTAAATACTGAAATAATTAACAAGCTAGCATTAAAATAATGAGCAATGTTTTTACAGAATAACCAAAGTTACTAGTACAGCAATAGAAAAGTACAATCTTTTCTACTAACCCTTCCCATTCTAAGATTTTTTACAGTACCCCCCACAGGGAAGACACCAAAATATATTGAGCTAGATATTAAGCTAGATCAATATTTATCTAGCTTCAACTCAACTTTAGAGTAAACACCACCCAAATCTAACACTGTTGATCTTCCTAATGTCTGATACTAAAATGGTTTGGAACAGCATGCTTGTTAAGTAACTATCAGCTAACCTACCAGCTCAACGCCAAAAAAATCATTCACTCTGCCAAAGACCCAGTGTTAGCTTTAGACCTTAAAGGTGAAAGCAGAAAAGGAATAGATGTTTAGTCTCAGTCAGTCCTAAAAAGCAAAGAAGAAAGTACTTTCTTTGGTCATTTATCTGCTGATTAGCCTGCTCCATTTATGAAATCTCTGCTAAAAGATTCCCCACACAATTAAAGGGCACTTTTCTTGTGACCACAGGCACACAGGAATGTGACACACATCTTTCATTTACCCAGCAGTTACTCTAACTGTCTTCCTCCCCTCTTTTGAAAACTCATGGTATGGGAGTCACATTTCACTAAAAAAAGCAACAGCAGCTTCCCAGTGGGTTTTATTTGCAGTTTTGATTTTACCAGTTTCCTTAAGAGAATGTATCAAATACAGTTCATTTTACATTGTCCCTGAGAAATACATCGTGGGGATGAAAATAAGAAAATTATCACTTTAACACAACTTCTCTTAGCTTTAACTCCTTTAAGAAACACTAAACAAGGAAAACTTCAAGGGAACATGGAAGATACTTAGCAACGTAACTGTGATTACAAAGTCATCTTTATTTTTCCACATAGATGAGCAAGATCATTGTTATGAAGGCAAAGGGTTTTTTACGGGGAAGAGCCTGACCCTCATGTTATTCTGTATAACATGACAACGTGGCATTCCTCATTGCTTCAATTATAAACTTGTATTTTTGGAGTGTCAAAAAAATCACCACATAATTCAACGATCACACGATTATCATGTGATAATCGTGTGATCATAATATCATGATCACACAATTGTATTCCTTTGTAAGAATAACCTTAGAAGTTATTGTGATTTATTTCTTCACACGTGGAAAGTGCATGCACAATGACAGTAGTGTGGTTACAGCAGTAAAAAAGAGCTATTTAAAACAGAGTGGCTGTAGAGACATTCCAGTCGTACCTGCCAGAGTTTTAACAACTTTTCAGAAGCATTTCTCAACAGATTAATGCATCATTATTAGCCATCTCATTTATGAGAATTACAAAAGATACATCAGTAAACCGTATTTTTGTATTTGAGGCGCCGATTATAAAAACAAATCACTATTGCCATTTAAATCATTACGGCGAGCTTCCTCATGATAGCGAGAGCTTGGATAGGCAAGTTCTCAGCTGCAAATATCAACGCTCATTTCGGGGGGAGGGAGGGGGAAGAGCGGAGGGGAAGTCGTCTCCGACACAAGCACACCTTCCTCGCAGGTTTTCCGAAGAACAGCCAGGGACTAGCACTAACAAATTCCTTGCAGGACACCCCAAAAGCTCATTTCCCAGCACCTACTACGAAAGCACGAAAAGGTGTTCTCGCACACCGCAAGCTGCACCTGAGAAGGCCGAAAATAAGCAAGGGGAAACTCTGAGGGGAGGAAGAGGGGGGAGAGTGCGTATCAAACCGCCGCTTCGCCCCACACGTTCCGCAGGACATCCCGCCACCCTCCGCGCTGCCCCTCGCACCTTCCGCCGGGCGCGGCCGCCGTCGCCGGGCGGCCTCCGGGGGGTGGTGGCGGTGACCGTGAGCCCCGAGCTGTCGCGCAGCATCCCCGCGGCAGGCGCTGACTGCGGCTCCCGCGGCGCCGCTCCGCC
>JANRGW010041721.1:0-25087 GCA_024733675.1 Psilopsiagon aymara | reverse complement strand
GTGGCGGCGCGCGCCGCTAGGGGCCCCTCCAGGCGCGCGGACGGCGCCGCCGTTACCTCAGCGGCGGGTCCCGGGCGGGAGGGGGCAGCGGTGCCGCGGGCAGGCCCGGGCGTGGTTTAAGGTTCGAATAGACAGAAGGGCTGGAGCGCAAGTCCTGTGGTGAGGAACGGCTGAGGGAGCTGGGGGGGTTAGTATGGAGAAGAGAAGGCTCGGGGGGGACCTTATCGTTCTCTGCAGCTGCCTGGCAGGAGGTTGTAGCGATATGTGTGTTGGTCTCTTCTAAGTAACAAGGGATAGGACAAGAGGTAAGGAACTCGAGCTGCACTGCGAGAGGTTTAGACTGGATATTAGGAAAAACTTCTTCACAGGAAGGGTGGTCGGGCATTGGACCAGGCTGCTCAGGAAAGGGGTGGAATTGCTGTGCCTGGAAGTGTTCAGAGACTGTACAGATGAGGCCTTTAGTGACGTGGTTTAGTGGTGGTCTTGGCAGTCCTGGGGCAAAGGTTGGACTTGATGATATTAAAGCCTACATGATTCCATGGTGAAGGCAGCAGTGCGCTATGGTTTGCTGGTTTTGTGGGATCCTTGGTGGTGGCCCCTGGCGGAGCCCTGCACTAGTCAAGCTGAGCTGAAGCAGTGGCCATGGGTGTGTGTCCCAGGTCCTGGTGGACGACCAAGGCAGATCCCTTTCCAAACCTGACCCGTGGCTTGGCCTTAATAGATCCCATGCTTTGCACCATGATTTTCCATGAGCGCCAGTCTTGCTGCTGACAAGCAATATGAGATTGCAGAAATGTGAAGTTGAAGTAACACCTCCACCTTTTTAGCTCTAGATTATTTTGTTCTGCCTGTGCTTGTCACTTTCTCTGAGAGATCTGTGCTACTCCAGGTCACTGGCACTTACATTAAGCCCCTATTCTTTCTTTGCTCTGTCTCTGTTTCTTACTCATTGAGGGTTTAAAGGCAGAAATTACTGGTGGTCTGAAAGCTTCAACAGCATGAATTTACTGTACGGATTGTGTTTGGCCATTGCAAAGTATATTTGACAGCCCTAAGTGAAGCGGCTAAATGCCCTGTTGATTGATAGTCCACTTAGATCACAAGCATAGTTAGTCGTTTAACTCATCAAAACAAAATGTTCAGTGTTAACATGGATAGTCCATCACAGCCTGGCTGCCCTGACATAGTTTGAGATGCAGGGATGGCAGCTATGCTCTGCGGAGCCTGGATGCTCGGTGAGCTCGGGGAAGGTGTCACTGAGTGCTTGCCCTCCCCCTGTAGCCTGCATTATCAGGGCTTGCAGCAATTTCAAGTGAGAGGCAAGGAAATATATATATTTTTTTTTCTAATATGAATATCCCTGGGTATATTCTTAGGGTTGTTGGGTACTCTCCTACTAAGTATAGTATATATGGTGTCTATAATATCCAGCATTACGCATTTGAAATCTGCCCAAAGCTATTTTTCAAATGTAGGGTAGCCCAATGGTACTGAGGTTCTCCTTCACATTCTGAAGCTTCATTGAATTTTGGCTGAACACTTTTGTGAAAATTATATGTATTTATATATATAACAAACACACACGAGTTACTGATGGTAATCATGTTTTGCACCATTTTTCCCTTTTTTACATCTCCAAAATGATATTAAGTTTTAGGTAGCTTAGAGGCACACTGAATAAGATTTTTTAATATAGATGCATTATTTTTATAATCTTAAGTACAACAGCACTAGGAATTTAGTTCTGAGCTGAAACTTGAGCTCCCAACTTTCTGCCTCAGAGTGAGAACTTTGTATTTGCATTTTTCAGCTTGTGAAAACTAGGGAGTTAGAAGTTCTGGCAAACCGTGCTACAGCATGTTGGAATAACACTCGGGATGCAATGCCTGTCTGCGCAGCTCACCACCATCTGCCTGTCTCTTCCCCTCTGCTTTTTTATCTCTATATTGTTTAGGTTTGAATGACTGTGTCTAAACAACAGGCTGCCTTCCTATACACAGTATCTTCTGCTATTTTAAAGCAAAAGTTTACAGAGTGGAAAGAGAGCAGGAAAATGTTTCAGAGCTGAGAAGAATGGTGAAGGGGAGGCAAAGCCACCTTGATCCATGGCTTTTAAGGGATAAGGAAAGATACATTTCTACTAGCTGTGGTTCCTGAGGGTTTTGACACACCCTTTTCTATCTTCTTTGCATAATGGGAGATCTGGGAGAGAAACTGAACTCATCCATTAGCAGTACCCTGGTTTGTTCTTCGCCTATCTTAACTGCTCAGTCTTCAGCAGTTGGGTTGCTCTTCCACAGGCTTTTTTGTTCTTTTTTTCCTTTTTTAAGGGCCAACTTCTGTTTCTACTATATCTCTTCCTTCAGAGTTGCTTCACACTCTTTTCCATAGAGCTGTCTGTCCTCATTTTCCACCTCATCCTGCTCTCCAGCTCTCTTGCACATGCAGTGCCCTGTGGGTGATTCCTACTTGTGTCCCATGGTTGTGCATGTTCCTGGGGAAAGGAATGGTCCCAGGGATCCCACAAGCAACCTGAAGGAGGCAATCTGGCACACAGCCTTTTACTAACCCACAGGTGAGTGTGCAGTGTCACAAGTCATGACAGCAGGAATGAAGGGCAAGAGGTGTGATGGAGCACAGACAGGTTGGGGATAAGGATGACATTGGCCAGGTTCCTGCAATGATGCTGACTCCTTGCCCTCTCCTGTGGTCCCACCCCAGACAGTGGCACTGATGCCTGTCTGACTCTTTGGGGGCTTGTGTAAGCTTCAGCAGAGTGGACATAAACTTTCCTGTCCCACAAAGAGAAAAAATAAAAGATATTTTGAAAAGTTTCTCGTTGATTATCCAGCAGCAAGTCTGAGCAGACTCGGGTTGGGGCTCAGCTCTGGTCTCCCACTGATGTTTACTTTTGAGAGCATGAGGGTGATAAACACAGCAAAATGTGCGAGAGACAAAGAAAACCTCTCCTTTTCCATCTCAATGTCTAGCTGTGCTTTTCTTTGGTCTTGGGAATGGTCCTCTTCAGCTGAAGAGGGTATAAATTATGAGATTCACTTCTGAGCAGCCCGTGGAATAGCCGAAGGCAAGTAATTCCTATAAGATGCTTTCTCCTTCTTAAATGGGTCATTAACGTCTGGAGCTAAATACCACAGGAGGGAGATGAGAGAAATAAATGGGGAAATAGTTTCCTGAAAGGAGGAAGAAAGAGCTGTTATTCATATTCACTCATCTGTTCAGGGTATTCTTAGATTTGCGTGGGAACAGCCTAACAAAAGGAGGAAGCTTTAGAGAGGCAAGCCAGGTGACAGTGATGCGCATGGGGACAGTCCTGAGGGAGTTGGAGCCATGTGATCCTTAGGCAGACGCATGGTAATTCTTCCCCATTTACCATCTCTGTCCCCTTCTCCCAGTACAAAGGACAGGGGGGAGTGGGAGATCATAAAAAAAGAGTACTTCTCAGCTTTGGTTGCTGCTGTGCTAGTGACAGTCACGATGTTGCTGGTGCTCTGGTGCAAGGAGCTCAAGGGAGGCATTGTGATGCAGAGTGACCTCAGGTGGCTGTCCACTCTCATGTGATCTTCCAGGGTAGTGGGATTGTGCCGGTGGAGCAGCTCTTGCAAAGTGATGGGGAAAAATATGGCTCTTGGAGAGGTGGACAGACATTCTGAACAAGGAGTCTGTGTTGCCTGTGGGGAGGAGAAAGCTCCTGCTGGCTCTGGTTTGAGGCAAGTTTGGAGAATAGCCAAGGATTAGGCTTGCCACCTCTCTGTTCTCTACTGGGAATTACTTTTGACCCCAGTCAGATTTAATTCCTTCAGATAGGTAGTTAACAGGCACTCTTATTCAGTAATTAGGGGTGTGGTGATTATATTCTGAAGGGAAGTGGGGGAAGCTTGTGACTGAAAAGTCCAGCTGCCAGTGCTGCTTTCCTCTGTGTGCGACGTTCAGCAGTACAAGGTCCTAATACCCCTGCAGCTCTTCACTCCCTGTGGCAGCAGCCAGGGGAGGTATTGCTATTGACTGGCTGCTTGGATATTGGTTGCTTTTTTTACCTAGGTCACCTGAAAGGAAGGAGTAATAAAATAGATCTTAAAGGATGATATGCAAGAAGGGCAGTTTTTTTGTGGAAATGATGAAAATGCTGGCGTTGCCCAGCCTGGCTGGCAAGGCTAAGGGAGGAGTTGTGCTGAACTTCTGTGGCAAGAGCACATGAACAGTTTGATGATCATCTCTCTAGGCTTCCATAAAATGCTAGATCTTGGATTATAGCAGCTGCATCAGGATTTAAATGACATGTCTATTATGCTAAAAGGAGACAAAGTATATTAATGGGTAGCAAGGTTTAGCACACCCCTTATCAAATTATCCTTCCTTGCTATGTTTCACTCCTGTAGATACTTCTAATAGGTGGTGATGGATATGCAATGGCAGAAGAAAATAACATTTGTGTTGCCTGTTGCATTAATTTCTCTGATAAACTGAGGCTACTGGGATGACCCATCTGATTCTAGTGATATTTTTATGAGGAACAAAATTGAGTACTATTGTTATGATTAGTGTATTAAAAGTATTAGATTTGTTGTCTTAGCTGTGCTGTGTTTTCTCATGCTCTCTCTCATGCTGGTTGCTAATGACAGGCTTTGGCAGGAGCCAGCTTAGGCAGTCTTTCCTGTGATGAGAACCAGATGGATGGTTTTGCTCTGGCTGCCCCTCCCACTGAACACCAGGAATGGGAGGAGGGGGAGCTCTTGGCGGGGGGGACATTGATATAAAAGTAAATTGAGTGGTGAAGGACCAGTTCTCCTCTATCCCCTGCTTTTCCTCCCTTGAGGCACCGTTTTGCAAATTTCAGCCTCACCCTTGACTTTGACGTCTTGGCTTTCACAGGATTGTGCTGCATGCTACATTTTCATTACTAGTACAATTGAT
This sequence comes from Psilopsiagon aymara, assembly GCA_024733675.1. NCBI lineage: Eukaryota > Metazoa > Chordata > Aves > Psittaciformes > Psittacidae > Psilopsiagon > Psilopsiagon aymara. Next base: position 20,155 of record JANRGW010041721.1, on the reverse strand, counting down.
GGAAAATCACATTTTATTATGTGAAAAATGCAGTGTTCTTGACTGTCAAAGCTCCATTCAGCTGGAAAAAAAATCTATGTGAGGCACTCTTTTATATTTCATGTATTTTGTGCATTGGTTGGAATGAAAAAATAATGAAAGGCTGTATTTTGTCAACTTCTGCATCTGTCTGACTGGCAGCGCTGACTGATTTGTTTTTTAAATGTATTTATTTCTTGCACTAAGCACTATTATTCTCCACCCTTTCACAATAAATGCAAATACCATGTGGAATGTTGGGAAATGATAGATGCAAATTGCTTGGTCCCTCCAGGTAGGTCTGTGAAGGAACTGGAAATGTGACTGCAGTGTGGAAAAGCACTATCTCTAAAGGAGCTGGAGCAATGAGAACAGGGCTACTCTCTGTCTGTGATTCAGGTTTCTGTGGACATGTCTATTTTATTATATTTTTTAAGTTTTTGTTTATTCATTTTTTCCCTTTCCTCTCGTGGTATGAAACTTTAAATGGGATCTGAGGACTTTGAACATCCGAGGTACATCTCTCTGTCCATAAATCCCTCTGCCCCTTGTGAAACCACTGCTGCTTAGGTGTGATGTGCCCAAACTGCTGAGGCTACTGGGTTGGGGGCTTGAAGGGAGTGAAATAACCTTGGTGTCAGCGAGAACGGGCAGATACCTTTCCTGAGATCCAGACTTGTATACCTTTTAGCATGAATCAAGCTTTCCCTTAGGGGAGAAATGTGGCTTCCCTCCTTGCCGTGTGGCATGTGCCAGCTGCATTGATACGTGGGCATGACTTGGATGGAAGGAAGCCAAACTGACTTGGCATTGTGAGATGCTGCAGCTCTTGGGATTTCTTTGCAGGATGACTAGCTTTTGTTCCTACCTCGCCATTGCCCCTCCCTATGCTCCTGCCCAGGAGAAGATGATGCCACTCTGCAGTGCTGGGCAGTGGGATGTGGTCCTGGGTGCCTCGGCCATGCTTGGCCAGTACTGCATGAGCCAGTGCCTGCAGTGCAGGCAGTAGACCCATCCTGCCAGCTGCTGGGGTGTACTACATGGTTCAGACATACCTGTGATTCAGGATCTTGCTGAAAACAGCATTCTATTTATAATGTTAGAATTATCTTCATACCTAAATCACTATAATTGCAGTTTCAGGTGAAAAGCCTGTGAGGTGTGTGAGGGTGCCCCTTCTTAGCATTGTTTCATTATTGCCACTTGTAAAATTCACTCTGGATTCCACTTAAGATTTTAATGTGACACAAATTTTCAGTTATTCTAAATACGAAAAAAAAGGATGTCTTTATTCTTGCTAGATCCAAGCAGATTTTCTTTCAATGCAAAAAAAAAAATAAAAAATAAGTAAACTGAGCAGTAAAAGCCTACAGAGAAAGTTGTAAAAGCTTACAGAGAAATCTAGAAAATCATTCTTTATAGATGAGACATGGTTTATCTCTGTTCTTCTTGACTCCCAACCCTGTTTGTGGTAGGAGGTTCAGCAGGGCCAATTAGAAGAACCTTGGTCTGGAGACCTGCCTGGCTGGAGGAGTGTGCCTCACTGTGCCTTTGTAGTGAATTGGCCCTGAAATCCTTGCAAAGGTGCTGGGCTTGTGAGGACTTGCTGATCTGGATAGTAAATGGTCAGCAGCACAGTGGTTTGAATGAGAAGGTTAAACATAAGAGGATTCCAGGAGAAATCACATAGGCAGGAACCTCATGTCTTTGGTCTGACCTCCTGCTCAGGGTAGGGCCAGCTGTGAAATCAGACCAGGTTGCTCTGGCCTTGATCCAGTTAGGTCTTTGAAAGCCTCTAGGGATGTGGATAACACAGCCCTGCTGGGAAACCTGTTCCAGGACACTCTGGGTAATTTGCTCTTCATTATTACCATCTGGCACTTAGAAAAGTCAGAGGTGGTGAGAGGTAAATATGTGCGGCTGTTCTCTCACTCTCTAGACCGTTCCTGAGACTATTTTTGTTTAGGAGACAGCGTAAGCAGTGACCCCACAAATCTGGGATACTTCTGCATGGCACTACCTGCCGTGAAGAGGTGTGTGCAACGGATGAGGACCACCTTTGTCCTCTTTTGGGGGCAGGTGCGGGCAAGCAAAACCATCCTGCTGATCAGGGAGGTGAGAAGCAGTCCAACCACCTCTGTCGCTGGTTTTCCCTTATCTTTTTGCTGCACTTACATCTAAGTGACAGAGTAGGGACTGTGGAGCTCCCAGGCTGTCCTCCTTTCTCCCCAGTAAGCTATACATCTGTCCTGGCTGAAATAGTCAGCCCTGGATTGGTGACGTGGTAGCTGTCACTGCAGTTAACAGCAGGGCTGAGCCTTGGTGTCTGCTGTTGGCAGAAGTCATTCTCTCCATCTGCCTTCAGACACAGGGTTTTGAGGCATGGAGACATTGCAGCACCTCATTTGGTGCCTGAGGTCCCCAGTGTAAACCTTCAGAGAGCTGGGCATCTCCTCAAGCCTCAGCCGGGAATGGAAGGCCAAGCCTTGCGGGGCAGAACACAGCCCAGGAGGTGCCTATTGGACTCTCTGTGCATTTGCATTTTCTAATCTGCTGCCTAAAGCATTATCTTGCTTGCTCAGACAAGTAATTCACCACATGAGGAGCATGTGGGAAAATAACTCAGTCAGTATAACCAGAGGAAAATAAATGGCTGTGTGGTTGGGCATTTGGAGCTGAACTAGCTTGGGATTTTTATCTTTTTTTTTCCTTTCAGCAACTCCCGGAAAAAAAATGCAGTGTGAATGGGCGTGAAATATAAAGAGAGTTTGCTTCCTTCTTGCATAGGCATACATCCAAAAGAAAGGCAAAAGTAAATATACAGACAACTACTGAATGCTTTGATAGGGCTTTAGAGGATCCAAATGCTCAGTGTGTTTGACTGGTAGGACATCAGATCTTCTTCATTTGAATTTGAGCTTTGAGTACAAGGGAAGTCTCTGACACAGGAGAGGGGAGAAGCTGCGGTGTTCACTTGGGGTGTTTCAGTGTGCTGCTCGTTCACCTGGAGTCTACTTGTCCTCTTGATTCTCCATTTGTGTTTGAAGAAAAGACTCCAGATGTAATGTAAGTATGGAGGGCAAACCATGTCCTGTGTTAGGGGCAGCTGCAGTGGGGCAGATCCCAAAAGTGGCTGATGCTTGGTACTGGGGCGAGAAAAGGAGAGAAAATGTGTCCAGCCTAAGGCAGTTCTGAAAGATGCGGAGTTATTTTACTTTTGCAAGATGTAAAGTAGATTTCACAGCTACTGTTTACTGTTGCTGATTACGAGATGGCAGTGAAACAGAACAGGATAGTGTCTTCTGCTGTAATAGAAATGGCAGTGTAAATAATTTATTTACTAATTGGTGGACATTGCTCTAAATACAGAAATCTTTAACAGCAAGTTATTTGTATCATATCAAACCCTGTACTCTAAAGGAAGCTTTCCTCCTCTATTAGGTGTTAATGCAGTTGTGTGGATCCATCACACTATAATGCAGCTGAACAGCTCTTGTTCCTGCTTGACTCGCGGAACAGAGGCTTTTTGGCTTGATAAGTGTATGAGAGAAGTCGCATCCAAATTTTACAAAGTGCATTTTAGAAATAAAGGCTGAAGTTTGATTAAAAAAACCCAAACAAAACACTTTTTTTTCCCCCAGTAAATGAGGTCATGCAGCCTGATTGCCTGTCCCATCTGTTGCTGTTCTTAAGTATGTTGTTTTTTTAAAGGGCAATACTAAATGCTATTATGTAGTTATCTACTTTTTTATGCCTCTTGGCTTGTCAAGCACTGTCATTATATCAACCGCTGTTCTTAAAACAGGATTTTGTTTAAAATAGTATATACCTGCCATCTGGTTGAAAACTGTGAGCTTCCTACACAACTAAGTGGAGTTGTACTGTGGTATAAGGAATAGTTCCTGTTCCCTTGAAAATAGCGGCTGATGGCAGATTGCAGAAATCAGCCAGTTATCAGTTGTCATTAAGCTATTTGATATCTGACACACGCAGGGAGCATGCTATTTATAAGGATGCAGTTATGTTATAGAACTATTCCTCTCTTTTTCCTTTTTTTTTTTCTGTCCCTTTGCTCATTTTAATTTGTTGGTTGGACTGGACTGGGAATCAGAAGCCACCTTAATATCTGCAGAATACATGTGCTGCAGACTGGAGGTGTGCCAGACTGCATGTAACATTTCTGCAATCCGAAAGTGGTCTGACAGGGATGTAGAAATAAATTTGGTGTTCACATGCTATAGTTGTCTAAAGAGAAATGTCAGCGATACAGAGCCCAGGAAACAGAAATATGTGGAACCAACTAGTAGAATATTGCACAACTAGAAACTGTAATGGAAGAGATGCACTTTAATACGTATTTGCATTTCTGCTGGGAGAAAAGAACTTTAGTCTTAGGATTAACTGAGCAGAAGCACTAAAGGTGTAATTACTTGCTAATTCTGGGCAAGGTACTGAAGAATTTCAGAGCTACAGGCTAGTCACTAACATGAAAACTTAATACTAACCATTAAGCAAGTATTCATGTAAAATGCAGGGCAGAGGGTGCTGCTGGGGAAGGCAGTGAGGCATGGTGATGCTATGACCTGTTCTCTTGCAATACATTTTGAGGTAACTGATGATTACAGAAAACAAAGCAGAAACAGTCTGCTGAAACAAGAGGATTAAGTTTTACTTCTGTGAGCGTAAGCATGAACAAAAAGAGCAGTCAAATTATGTGGGGTGCTGTAAGGCTATTAATTTTACTCAGATATGGTATAAGGAGATACTATTTTCATGTGGGCTAGGGGTTAGACCATGATTAATCTGCTTCAGTGACATTGAAATCTTGTGAGCGCATCCTGCAAGATTTTGGTCAAAATGCTATAAATAATATTTTTTTATTTTCACAAGTTTTTATTATATTAAACTGGAAGTGTTTTGAGAACTACAAGGAGTTTGTTGTGCCCACTGGCAACCTCTACATTTTCTTCTTCTAAATGAGGGTTGACTGGAAACTTCAGGTCTTTGGTATTTTGGCTTCAGCACAACGTTAATCAGGTTTGAATCTGTTTGGTCTGAATCTGATCCCTCTTGGCTTTTCAAATGACATCTGAGATTCTGGTTATGAAAGGTCTCTAGTCATTTTGCTTTTAAAACTTCACCCACAACCATCCGTCCATGATGAAAATGCATTCAGCTTCATCATTATAAGTTTTAGGGTGTTTCAATCATGAAGACGTGTATTCTAACAGAAAATTGGGTAGCAAAGATGTAGGTCAGAGGTTGTAGTTTGTTTTTTGTTTGTAGGCTTTTCCTCACCAGCGGATTATTTGGAAATTTTATAGAGGCTAATCACATCTCCCTTGCTTGAGGCTTTTGAGGACCTTCTTAGACCGTCCAAGCAGCTTTGGCAATCTCAACATTTTGGAAACATTGCAACTGCCTTGACCATAAAAAGACATGAAGCTGTTGCAGAGAGCACTCCCTGCAGAGGAACGGTTCATAGGCCTGAGTAGTGCCCACCCAGGAGTGACTGCATCTCTCAAGCACTCCTCTCCAGGTGTGTGCAGACACACCAGTTCCCTGTGCTTTCCTGCTGACGGAGCTTGTTCCCAGGGGAAAGCCGCAGCCTGCAGGTGCTGCGGAGGAGCCTTCACTGCAGGGTGAAAAATGCAGATGTTTAACAGTTCAGGGCAGTTTGGCAGAAAATCTCTCTTCCTCTCCAGTTCCCAGGTGGCGTACAGTTATTTGCAATTCCTACCTGCTTACTCTCTTGATTTAGTAGCTAACCACTTACCTGCACCCTTACGCTCCTCCTTCTCTCTCAGCCACCAGTTCTCCCTGCTTGCTCACTTGCTCTCCAGTCGACAGGAGCAAATTTGGTGCCTGGTTTGGTCCCTTTTAGCTTGATCTTCACTGGCCATTTCAGCTTCTCCACTCTGGCAACAGGTTAGTAAAAGCCCATTTATATACCTCTCTTCCTGGTTTGTAACTTTTTCAGGTGTTTATCTGCACTAATACAGGTTCATCAGACATAATAATAAAAAATATAATCAAGTAATCTAAGTTTGTCTTGTGTGTGTGGGTTTGCAATGACAATTGAGAGGGAGAACAAGCACTCATAGGTCAAAAGTAGCTGTGTAGGCAATTCTTTTGAGGGACAGAACACAGTATGGTGTTTTGCTTCTCACATTTGAGAAAAAAAATGTGTTAAAAACAGTGATTATAGTTGAAGAAAGCACTTTTAAGTGTATAAAAACTTTTAAAGACTGTCAGGAGTGGTGCATGGTAATTGGGCATCAGTGTGAGAAGCAGGCAGCAACCCGGAAGATAAGAATGTTTCTCAAAGGAGCTCAATGGTTTTGCAATCATATAACAAAGTTTTTCTTTCTCTGTACTGGAGGCAGATGCCAATAGGACTGGATATGGCTGAGTGTTACTTCTGGCATCTGTTATAAGGAGGTTAGAAAATGATGTAAGACTGTGGTAGCAAAAAGCAGTTGTTTTTTCAGATGGGTTCTGAGTACTGCATGTCCAAATGAATTAATTGTGTCAGGTGTAAATGTGAGAACTTGCTCTCAGCAGTCCTGAACTGCTAAACTCTTCCCAGTAGAAACTTGGAAATGAGCTTTCTGGGACATTGTCCTGGTGCCATCCTCAGGTTAATTGTTCCAGGTCAATTTTTCATATGGAAACTTAAGTAATTTTCTCACCTTCTCAAATTCTGACCTCTTTCCGTCAGTGGCAAATCTGGTAACACCCATATTTAGGCCACCAAATGCACTGTTATGAGCATTATTTTTTTTTTGTTACCTTTTTTTTTAGGGGAAGCAGGGTGTGGGGGAGAAGGACTCTAAATTTGGGTTTCTTTGTAGCATCATGTAACTTGCCTTTGGCTTAGGGAAGCATCTTTTCTTTAGCTCAGGAGATTCTGCTCTCTCTCTCTCCAAGAGAGAGCTAGAAATTGAAAATTTTCTTACTATGGCCTACATTCCTTGAGAAAACTTTAGGTGCGCCAGAAAATATGTACTCTGTCTGACCACACAGCCTTCAAAGCAGCAGCAGCAGCAGCCAGAACAGCTCTGGGATTGCCTAGGAAATTGCAAGGTAAAGGAGAGCTTCCCAGCACCCTGCACATGCCCTGAGTATCTTGCTGAAGAGCACCAGGTGACAAAGAAGTCTCTCATCTTCCAGCTCAGCAGTTGTCCAGGAGCACCCTCCAGGCCCTGCATTTGGTGCTAGAGATAGAGCTTTCTCTTGTTCCTGCTTCCTCCCAGAGTAACCACAGCTTTTCCCTGTCATCTTATGTTGCTCAAGAGGAGAACATGTGTGCTGAAGTTCAGGATCAAGCTCAACAGGCAACACCCAATGTAACCTGTCTAATCTCAAGATTATTTTTGGTATAGTTCAGGTTTTTGATGACTATCATGTGATACCTGCTGGTGCCAACAAGTTTTCTGCATATATATGACTGAGTATACTGCACAGAAAAATGATGTTTGTCTTAAGATGAAAAAAGAAAGTATAACTTCTAAAGTCTGTAGACTTAGCTCAAGGAATTCTTGGTGGCAGCTACAGTACTGGCAGCATGAGATTAGTCTTCAGTAATGTGGTCCATCAGGGGAGTATATTCTGGAATTTACACAATGTAAGAAAGGAGACATTGAGGGTCATACACATATAGTGCATAGGGCGTGCGCAGGTATGTAATTATCAACCTTTCTGTTTTCCTTAAGATAGCTTAGGAATTTGTGTGCTGAAACCTAAAGTTAAAAGCTCTAAAGGCAACTGCACTCATCTTAAGAAATTACAGATTTTTAATTTCTGGTGCAACCTTAAATTTTGATGCTCCCCTGCCTCTGGCTTATGGTGAACAAAGACTCTTTAGGGGTATGTGTATGGATCTCGTTATGTCTGTGCCAGAACATATGTGGCAGTTTTCTGTCTCTGTGACCACAGAAGCCCCTTAGGAAAGAGTGGGTTACTGTTGTCATTTTATAGCTGAGAGCAGGCGACAGCGTCTGACTACATACCATGCTCTTCACCAGGACTTCTGCTTCGTGCTACCTACACAGTAGGCGTATGAGGTAAAATACAGTGAGGGCCACTTGAATCCAGGCCATTGTACTAGGAAGGGTGTCCCCTGGCAATGCAATTGTGGCATTATTGCATTGCCCCAGGTGTTCATACATCTTCTCACCAGCTGGGTATCTTCATGAGAAGAAACAGGGAGAGCTGGAAACTAACATGCTTTACCTGAAGTTATGCAAAGATCCTTGTTAAAAACTTTCTTTTTGCTGTAGGTCAGACTCATGACTGTGATTATTATGTGCAGATATAATGGTTGTGAAGTACTCTTTGTACTCTGCTAAAAAGATGGTTTTGGTGTGTGGGGTTCCCGTGGGCCTGGGAGGGTAGAGCCGATGTCTTTGTGATCCTGTACCATTCTGCGTGGAAGAAAGATATTTCTGCTCTGGATAATATAAAGAATTAACACAAAGCCTTAAAAGAGCAGTATCCTTTGAGCTTTTTTCATCATGAAAATCTAACACTTTTCATTGACTGCAGGAAAGATGCATGCATTCATGTTACAGAGGTGCACTACATTGCCTTCTCAGGTAGCAGGCAGAAGCTCACTCAGCACTGTACTTGAGGACTGATTTGGGTTGCCCTTGGAGCAAGGTCTTGCTTAGATTAAAGGCTCGGACTGAGTTCTGTGAGGTGCTGCAGCTACATGTATACTCTTCGCTCATGGCAACTGCAAGGTTATTTGACTTATTTTACATCTCAGGTAAAAACCCTGGAGCTAATAGTACAGAGATAATGTTGAGATGATGCCTGGTAGCTTCGTTATTAATTGACTATTGAGAAGAAAGCAGAAGTGTCAGTATATATGCTGCTGGGTTGGTTTCATTGCCCAGACTGCTCCCAGCTGAAGCTCTACTTAGTGGTGAAATGCAGGTTAGCTCGCTTCAAACAGGAACAGGCTGAATTCAACCAGCCAACACACATCTAAAGTAGACCTGCCAAATGCTTGAGGGTTGCCTGGCGTGGGATGCTTCTCAGACCTGCTTTAAACAGATATTTTGCATCACCAGCATGTTATTCCCATAGCCCAGCAGAGATACCATGGCGTTCAGCAGGGCTGCAAGATGAGCTGTCTGGGATAGCTCATGATCATGGAGCGGGGCCCCAAGCAACTCATGTTGCTTTGAATTGTCAAGGGGGGACTTGTAGGAAGAGCAAGAGATGATAGAGGTATTCCCCCTCTTCCACTGTAGTGTCTAATGTACTCTTCCTACTTCAGATAGACCCTAGTGCAGCCGATGGATTTCTAGGAAAAAAAAACATATGGAAAACTTGGGACTGGGCTATCTGGCATGTTATCAGCTTGGCTTGCAGGCAGGAATGAAATAAATGGGAAGGATGGCTCCCTCACTTCCCTCTGGGGGAGGGAAGCTAGCCACAGTATGCCAGCTGGCTGTACTTCCCCTTCGCTCTCTAAAGGAGAAGAGGAGAAGGCTGAAACTTGGCCAGTTACGTAGATTCATGGGGCAGAACCAAGCACAGAGATGATATTAGCTGTCTGCCTTGTACTTGGTCTGTGCAAGACAGAAAAAAGGATGTATGAGTTCTTCCCTCTTCTGTGGAATATCTCCTTTCATTCCAGGCCACAGCAGAGATCATCAATTCAGGAAAACTTTTATTAATGAAAGAGCTTTTCTACCATAACATGTTCATGCTGGTTGTTGTTCAAGTACACTGTGGAGACTTTGAATGTGTCATGTCTCATGTAAAACAAGATACTTTACATTTTCATGTCTGTGCATGTGTGTGACATGCCTGTTTCATGCAACATGTATGGACACAAATAGCTTTTTTTTTCTCTGTGACCTCAGTTCCTTGAACAGATTTTACTCTCGATCAACTTTGCTAAATTTTGAGTAGAATGCTAATAAGTTTAAATGCACAAGCTTTGCGTCTGGAAAATATTCCTAGTTGATGAAATAGATCAGAATTCACAGTCTGCTGCAAGAGAATTTCTGTTAATCTTCTTAAAGGCAGCAGATAAGATTTCAGAATCAGATTAAATATTTGTATTCCACATTAGGAGACCTCCTCAGTTCTGTCTGACAATCAATAAATCCTCTTCAGGCTCACAGTTCCCCTGCCTGCGTTTACCTCTTTCATGTTGTATGCAAAGGACCTTTTATAGACTGCTAATGCGCATTTATTTGGAAATTGGAAATTACATCAGAGGTTTGACCTTCCCTTATGTTTGTCTGTCTTTGTTTTGTTTCTTTTAGCTGAGAGTAGGGAGAGATAGGGACTTGCAGCTCGCTTGAGTTAGGAGAAGCAGTGAGAGCAGTGTGTAGACCACGTCCCACTGAGCTGTTTAGCTTTCATGAGTGTCTCATGATTAAACCTCATGCTGAGGGTGCTGCAGGCTCCCCCCACCCAGCCGCCCAGCGCTTCAGCTCGCTCTCAGCATGAATTTCCCACTATGTAGATGTGGGAGGCGAGCTGACAGCTTGCTCACCGACAGAATGCGGGATATTAGATGGGAAGTTGGAGTGTAAAAAACATCTGCTCTAAGATGGTACTGCCGAAGTTTGCATCATGTATTAGTATTTTTTTTAAAAAACAAGCATAATTAAGGAAATAAATATTTGTCATATATACAACATAGCATGTTGTTTAGTATCAAGTGATGTCATTGTTCAGTGGTGCTCTGTCTATTACCTCTGTATGCAGCAGAGGGCACTGCATGTGCTTAGCTTGTAAAAGATAGCAAAATTCTGCATTCTTTTTCTTCCTTACCCAAAGAGCTGCCTCGAGAATACTTCTTGTGTGTCTCAATTACAGTCTAGTACTTTTTTGTGTGCCTTTGTCAGATTCTTTCCATTGTGTCCTCATGAAATCTAGAGGCATGGCCCATCCAAGGGCCGTCTGTCAGCAGTTTTGCCTGTTTTAGGAAAAAAAAATAAAATCCAATGTTATACTAATTTTCTTAGTCCAGCTGTGGTTGTGCCTGTCATTATGATTCCTTATAAGTTTCCGGGCACAATCATGATGAAATTGGGTAAGACCTAGATAGATCCCTCATCCTGCAGTGATGATTTCAGTGAACTCCTATCAAAACAGTTTGAAGAATTTGCCAACCTAGAACAACCACTGCAAGATTGGAGGCTGAAGTATTTAAATGATATATATAGACAGGATATTTTACACGATGCTATAACCACTTTCCAACATTAAAATAGTCTGTAATAACTATTCTGGAAGCTGTTTGATATAAAAAGTGTGTGGGTTTGTTCATTACAAGTTTTGTAGCCTTACACTAAAAAGTAGTTTGTATCACTAGCATCTTTGAGTACATTCAACTTGCCTGGTTCAAAAGTAAAATTAAAATAAGGCAAGAGTTCATTGCATTTAAATACAACACATCAGGGATGGAAACATTCTTCACTGTAAGAGATTAGGATATGAAGTGTTTCTTCTCTGAAGAAGGAGCATATTGTGATCAGCCTTTGCCATGCATGTTTGTGCATGCAACCTTGGTTAGAAATTCCAGTATTCAATGATGCCACTGCTGAACTTCTTCTATATTGAGAGTGATGCTATCCTCAAAAAGCAAAGCTGTTTGAGATGCCCAGTAGCAATTATCCTGTCAAATCAAGCAAGGTCAATAATGTTGTATAAATCTGTGCTGCTATATAAAGGCCACATAATCATAAGGTGTAGTGACATGATGCTTCAGCTTCTAGCCATAATGCATCATGTGATGCACTTTAAAGTTGTTGCTCATCCAGGTACTGCTTGCATGGGCCAAATTGCTTCTGGGGGAAATAAAAGTGAAGAGAGTGGGGTTCAGAAGGAAGAGGAGGTAATCCCTCATGCTAGAGAGAGTAACTTGAAGGATTTCTGGCTGGACAGTGCTGTGGGTGCATGAAGTTTATGCAGGCTGATCGGGAGATTGGGCGAGCCTTTGGCAGAGAGGTCTCATGGAGACTACTTGATAAAGGAATCACAGCAGGCGCAGCAAATCCCTTGAGCCAAAAATGGAGGGAGAGATTATTAGGGGAGGGATGAATGCTGCCTTATTCTTCCCTGGCTATGCACTCCTGGCCTTTTTAGGAGGCTGAATATTGGGCTAGATGTGTATTGGGGACTGCTGAGGCCTTTCTTCTCTTTTAATGGTCTTACAATTCAAAATTTTAAAAAATGAAACTGTTGAAAGCAGTTCTTGTGCAAACGAATCGTAAATATAAAGCAGTTTCAGGTTGCTGACAGACTGCATTCATTGCTTGGCTATCAGGATTTAAATCATAGTTATAAACCCATGCCCATGGAAGATTTCTGTATTTATTCAGATGGCTTTCAAGACTCACTTAATAATGTTTTTGTAAATGTTTTCAAGTTCTACCTTCTTATATTTTTTTAATAGCTTACTAAAATGGTATGAAGTGAATAACTGATACTTATATTTCTCTTCCGTCCTCCTCTGTTCTATTGATTACACTAAGAGATCTCCAATTTGCAGAATTAGTATAGTAAGTTGAGAGTCAAGGCATTTGAGTAGGTTACAAATGCTATTTGCTATTCAAATGACCAAAACATAGAATTCTTGACTAATTTAGTGTGTGTTCATTGCAAGAGTCCTGTGGCCACAGTAGTAAGTCCAGTCTTGTCTTCTAGTGGGAAGTAGGGAATTACTGCTGCATGTCTCACATTCATTGCATCGCTGTCCAGCACAGTATTGCTAGCATCAAAAGCAGCTCAATGTCTTTGAAGGGAGTCTTTCATTTAGTTGCAGCATAACCTTCCTAACCCTGCACTGACAGGTTTCACTGAGCTAGGGGAGCCTATCTCATTGTAGCTGTGGCTCATGCCTGAGCTTTGTGCAGTAAGATGAAGAGCACTAGCCTGTTGGCGATCTGGATGGTTCCCTGAATGTGCAGAACTCATCTTTCCTGTGTCTGCCAGGGACAGCCAGGGGCAGAGCAGGGTGTGGAAATGCCAGGGGGTACCAAGATGCTGTGGATGCCTGGAGCAAGCAGGCAATAGCTTCTGATGGGTGGTGCATGATATATTTTTGCCAGCCTCCAGGGGGGCAGCTTTCCCCTTGGCCGAGCTCTGCTGCAGCTGGCTGGCCTGCCCAGGCTTGGGAGAGTGCTCGGAAGTACACACTCTATTGATCTGCATTGCTTTAATCATCCCAAACAAGCCAGTCCTGTCCACATCCAAAAACTCACAAAGTGTCAGAATGTGTCATCCTTTTGTGTTTCGTTTAAGTTTCATATTTTAGTTAGTTTGGTAACTACTATGTCTCATGAGAATCAGAAACTATCCCCTTGCTTGGAGTTGGCCTGTTTGATTATTTGTGTACATGGTTTCAGATAAGCATTAGTGTTTTAAATCCTTCTCTTTCCTCTTCTTTCTGCCTCTGAGCAAAAGCGCCAGTGGTGGGATTGGTGGGATGGTCCAGAGGCACTCAGGCATGCTGGCTGGGAGTTGGGCTGAAGTGGGGCAGAACAAGTTCTCAGAGTTTTCAGGTAAACTGATCACAGCATGAGCCTGGGGCTGATGGGGCTGCTTCTTACAGGTTAAATGTTTTGGTGTGGTAATAAGCCCTGTGAGCAGTCTTCATTCTTCTTCCTGCCTTAAATCACTGCTATGTTTTTTTCCTATGCCTTTCTTTCCCATGTCAAACAAAATTGTTTTATCATGAAGTTCAGCAAAAAATTAAAATACTTTTAATTATTTTGTCAGGGAACATTGTCCAGATAGCTTAACATTAAGGATAAATGAAAGCTTGTGACCATTTGTATCCATGTGTCTCAAACCTATCCTGTCCTTCTATCTATGCCTGCCAGTTTTGGGAAAGCTGACATATAGCCCAGAGCTAACACGTGCATGAGGAAGATCTTTCTGATCTCTTGTTAAGATGCAGGGGTTGGCAGTCGGAGATGTGAGTGCTATGTCTTGCTCTGCTCCCTGCGTGGTGCTGGATGAGCTCCCTGGGACGCTGGACAGCAAGCAGCATGCTGGGGTGTTTCTTTTTAGGGCTCTCAGTTGGAGCCTGCTGGGAACTGATTTTCTTCTTGTCTTTTCCTGGGATGCTGCAGCCCAGTGACCACATTTGCAGTTGTGGGAGTTTGGGCTTCTGTGAGAAATAAATTTAACAGCATCATCCTTTTCACTTTGAAAGATGAGGCAAGCGACATCACTGGGCAGATTTTAGAACCACAGTTACTGTATTGTGTGCCTCTGTCTAAGTAGCTGTTGTATCTCCCACAGTGATGGGAGGTTATTTCAGTTACTTGTGTTCCAAGCTACAGAAATGCTGTACGTAACATAGTCTGTAATTAACAGACCACACTGTCATGTGGGATTAATAAACCCCACTGACATGACAACCCAGGTACTTGGAAATGTTTTACTTTGTATTTTGAAATGTGGATGTAAGTAGGAAGAAGATGGCTAGTGAGTTCACCTCCTTGAAAAGAAGGGTTTTTTCCTGGTCTGGATTGAAGTTTTCCTTGTATTTGCATCAGTGCATGCAATTTAATTTCTTTTTTCATAGTAGAATGAATAAAGATGCCACAAAAAACCCCAACAAACAAATCGAAGTTGTTTCCTCTGTAGAGTTCCTGTACAGGTGTCAGTATTCTGCATATTTATGCCTGTTAATTTTTACTTTTTACTGGAAGAGTTTCTTCCAGTTAAACTTAATGTGCCCACACAACTTCTTTTTATTTTCTATTTTCTATTTTTTAAGAAACAGTGCAAGCAAATCCTGTTAGAAGAGTAAGAGCAGTGTTGTGGGAGATGAAAAGTACATTTGACTTTCTTTTTTCTTCAAGATGTATAGAAATGGAAAATGTAGAATTGTGTTAGCGCACTTAGACCATCTCAGACTATTACATGCTGGAGGGAGGGAGTCAAATGCTACAGTTAAGCAGATGGTGTTCATGAGTCTGTCTGTGTAACACTTCCTACACGGCGGAGTGGGTGGAGGGATGGGGGTAGACTGCTCTGCACTGGCACAAAGGCTCAGATGCTGCACCAGATACAGCTCTGGGCTGTCTTGCACCAGATGTCGATGGGTCAGATGTGAGCATTCCTTCTCACAGCGCAGCTTTCCTGCACCATACCTGCTTCCTTCTTCTAGGCTTTAGTCTCTGGACTGCTGCTCTGGGATCTGCCATACCCTGCTTAAGTCCTTAAGACTGCAGGGGTTATTTGTTGCAAGAGTAGTTGTTTGGAGCTAGTAGTTTATTCAGAGAGGCTCCCCTGTCTATCCCCACAGTGATGTACCTATGGATGTGAAAATGTGAGGATGATCTGCTCTGTAACCAGCTGATCCATGCAGCCATCCCACGTCTTTTCAGCACATTCTGGTCTGTGAGGGCACCGATAAGCACATCCTGCATCACATTTACATCTTGAGAATTCAAAGAATCTACCAAAAAATGTCTTGCGCTACTTTCAGGATTCTTACCAGTATGCAAAATTACACTGACTACTTCTAACCCTTCACTCACTCTGTTGCAGTACAAGAATATGATGAAACTTTTGCTAGTAGGAAAACAATGTAAAAGTTCTTTGTCCAGGAAACATGGGCTAGGAGGTGGTTACTTGTAGCCTTCACAATTGCAAGGCTGGTTGTTAACTGTAGCTGAGGGCAGTAGCATTACTGTAACTGTAGACAGAAAATACTTCCTGGTGATTTTCAGGGTGTTAAATGGTCACACTCTGACCTTTATTTCCTGATTTGCAGCAGCTAATCTGTTAGGGAAAATGTTTTAATTCTTTTCCCAACACTGTACTTATGCATAATTGGATTTTATGTGCTTAGAAAGGCTGCATTATTTTTCTATGCCTAGAAGATAATTAGAACAATTAAAGAGAAGATAATGAGAACAATCTTAAAGAGGGGGTGAGATGATCTGAGAAGAGTCTGTATTTTTCAAGGGTGGTTCATATGACAGGCAGGGCTCGCCAACACACAAGCAGTGCCTGTTGCAGGACCATATGACAGAGGTTTCATCATGCGTCATGCGGGGTTAGCATGGGTGTTGCATCAAGAGGGAGTAGCGAACAGGCAGAGGGAACAGTTCCTGGGTAGTGTGAAGGGCATAGCTGGTAATTACAGGCTCATTTCCCTGCCCTGGAGGACCTGAGCTACTTCTGTCCTGTCTCCAAGCCAGTGAGCAGAGCAGCTCTAACTCTCTGATCCCCTTTTAACCCTTTCTTGAGCTGTGGTGATAGACATACCAGCCACTTAGTTCCCTGGCCCTGGGAAGGGAGGGTCAACTGTGACTTTTGTCATTGTAGGAGAACACATGATAATTTGAGGGTATATACTCCATCCCTTGATGTTGCGGGTAGGTAGTGGTGTGTACTGTGTATATAATACATACACAATGAAGCTGCTGCTAACATAAGGAAAGGGTTGAGGGGTTTTCGCAAATATGTGAGTAAACAAACAAGTTTAGCCCACGTAAGTCATCAGACCAATAGTGATAACTCATTGGCCATCTGCTTCTCTCTGGGACATTGTTTTCCTTGCCTGCTTTTTCAGACACAAAAATGTGTCAAAGAGAGCTTCAGCTTGCCATCCTAAGATAATTCAGTTGTCTCAGTCATCCTTGGGAGTGATGGGTGCTTATGTTTTGTTTCTGACCATGAAAATCATGATATCGAAGAAGAAGTGGAATTCCAAACAGCCATGAACTCATATGGGAATTATAAACATGATTTATCCAATTTTTCAGAATAACGGTTTTGCTACTGGAGTTACTTATTTTTAGCCTAAAACTAGTAATTACCCTTTTTGGTAAATGTGGAACCCTGGCTTGGGCAGGAACAAGTTGAATTTCTTTAGGAGCATTCAGTACTTGATAACTTGCCTCCATCACTTGGGAGATGTTTCTGCTTGTAATACCTGTAGTAATTTGAATTCACATTACTGCATATGTCTCTGTAACAGACTCCAAGCTACACATCCTGTTTTGGAAAGGATTTGAGCAGCTCTTCCCATTAAAGGTGTGTAATGTCACCTTTTATTTTTTCTTTGAGATAACAGTGATAGTCCAAAAGTTTTTTAAAATTGTTCTTGGTTTTGACTATTGAATTTCCTCACAGTTGATAAGCTTAGGTCTCTTTTCTTAAACATTACTTTATGAATTAGAAGGCTTGAATTTCTCACCTAATTGCTCCAGAGGGGTGGAATATTGTTACTGGGAGATAGATGCAGTGAAATTTGTGGGTTTAGCTATGTCTTCTCTTGGTCTCTTTGTTCTGAAATCACTAAGCTTTGCACTGATTTTCAAGCCATAGCAATCCAGGAGAATGCAGGTTTCTGAAGTGGCACAGATAAATAGGAATCTGTTCAGACACCTTCTGATCTTCCCACTTTTGAAGTGGCCTGCTCCACATCTCAATTGCTAAAAGAGGAATCTGTGTTATTGTAGTTGTGTGCTCAGAGATCAGTGTTCTTGTTTGGGGTTTTTTTTCTTCTTTAAATAGGGAAAAAGTAGAATATGTTGGAAGCTTCTCTAACTGCTTACAGTGAAACAAGAAGTAGAACTAAATATTTGAGTTCTTGACAGCATTCAGTCATGAAAAAATATATAACATACTCTATATGTTATTCATATTCTATATTCTCTCTATAACATTAGTGATATATGTCTATAAAATTGACAAGAAGTCTTACTCATCAGAAATGTATAAATAAAAAATATTAATGTTGACTCATCAACATAATTTTGTAACTGGTGGTTGGTTTGGTTGGTTACATTAGTTGAGGACTGAGACTACTAGAGGATTTGTTTCATATTGAGTTTATCTGTTTTTTCTCTTGGACAAACCAGGCTGGCTGGCTGTAGTTGGTACTGCAAGCAGTGTGAGTCAAGGCAAGCCTGAGCCATGTCTGTGGATCGTTGCTTCTGACTCTTAGGAAATTCTGTGGACCTGACCTCCTCTAACAATAAACTATCTACCTATGAGGGCTCCTCGAGGGGTAATTTTTTAGCTGCACATTATGTCAAAACCTAGGTGCAGGTTACAATTACCTGGAGTTTGTTCTTGCTTGTTTTATAGGGGTAAGGAGTCCAACAGACAGGCAGAGATCACTGTGTACATTGCTTTACTTCCTGACATGAAGAGTGAGGGTTGAATTCAAGAAGCAGTTTTTGTCTCCAGGGCTATGTCCAGCAGTGCCTGTTCTCCAGCATACTTCAAAAGCTTTGTACTGCTTCACTGGCCTAAAGCAGGGGCTCAGGGCAGGACTTCTCTTTCACAGGATCCCTCTTTTCTTTCAAAGTGTGGAGAACCAATACTGCCTGTGTGACTAAATTATCAAGGCATGTTCTTCTGTGTGCTGGTTTGGCATGTTATGAAAGATGTCTGTGATCTGTAATCATAGTTTCTGTGCTTGTTTAATCATCAAGGAACAATAATGCTTACTTTCCTTTGCCTTTCATCCTCCTCCATCCCACCTTGCCAAAAGCATGGGATGTTCCTGAGCTTGCTGTAATTTTTCAGTAGTTCCTTTCTGTAGCTGTAACGTTTCTGCCAACAGGTTTTCCCTCCGGTGGGTACCTGTTGGCTACCTGTGAAGGTACCCAAATAATACTTATGTTTAGAAGCAGAGGACAGTATCTTGTCAAACATGCATGCAGTCTCAGCAGTGGCAGTTTCTGTGGGCTGGGCTACACTAATTTCCAAGTAACCCAATATTAAACAGCTTGAATAACTTCAAACTGCAATAGCTTGGTTATTCAGGATCACCAGTGGTTTAACCATGCATTTGCTGCTGGATGGAGCACTTGCTTCCATTAACCACTTCATCTAATTAAAGGTGTTTTTAACTTTTGGTACTTTTCATGAGGCTGAGGTCCAAAGGCTCCTCTGACTGCTGAGATCACTGTGACAATTGATTATGTTCCTCCTCAACTACACAATCTGTTAATCCGAACAGGAATGTTTCTATGGATGTGTGGAGGAGCATCTTGCTGACAGGTAGTATCTTCTGGGCTCATGAGACCTTACAAGACAGGCAAACCAAACACAAGTTCTTCAAAATGAATTTGTTTTCATTGAGTTTAAGATACCCAAATTGGAAAGGAAAGGCACTGAGTGTTCCCACTGGGGCAAGGGCCAGAAATACAACTATCACCCTGTTTACCTCCAGGGGAATGCAAGTGGACAGGAAAACTTAGCCATCTACCAGCGTCTTATCACTACCTGCCACGAAGCTCATCACTCAGAAGCTGGGACTTACATCAGCAGCAGGGCACCATTGGTTGCCTGCTCCCGTATCCTGAGAGCCACTCTCTTATAGTTTAAGCTGACAGTACTTCTTAGCAAAGCTGGTATGCTAAACTGATTTGGGGGGTTTTGTGGGTTTGGTTTTTTGGGTGTGTGTTTTTTTTTCTTTTTATCCTACCTTGAAATCCCATCCTCCTGCATAATTATCTGTCCTTGTTGAGAAAAACTGCAGTGGAGAAAAGGCTTGTTAGTCGATGGGATAAGAAGGGATGAAACAGGTCTCTCAACTCTCATTCCTTTTGTGTACACTGGAAGCCTTGTGGCACAAAGATAGCTGGATTTCCAGTGCCGCACGGAACCACACTGGCTTCTATTGAAATAGTAGGGCAGATGCTACAAAAGATAATGCAGTAAAACCTGTATGTTTCTTTCAAGTGGTGGGGTTTTTGATAATTGTTGTAGGACTGTTTATTAGATAAATAATTAGTCTTTCCAAATAAGAGGTAGGGTACAATATACATTGGAAAGATTTATGAGAGCTAAAAAGTAACACGTGCATATATTGGCAGCTGTTTACAGCACAAATTTGTGTGTTTCATTTCATTCCTGAATTTTATTTCAAAAGCTTCAGACAATGCAGGATTGAGACTACTGTGGCTGAAAGCAAAGCAACTGAGAAATGTATTTGAAAAGCCTGCATATGATATCCCTTCCTTTTATGAGGAATATTTCCTTTATGACCTCCTCCTGCTTTGTATTTAACATTTCAAAGAACTTTGGAGGACTGTCTGTAGTCTGTGTCTTCATGGAGCCAGTAGCCAAGGATTTAAAGTATTGTCATTGCTGGCCTGAAGCTGAAAACTCCCTGCGGTTTTAA
>JANRGW010041720.1:17163-36375 GCA_024733675.1 Psilopsiagon aymara | reverse complement strand
CGGGCGGGGAGCCGCCGAGGCCACGCCGCAGCACGGGCACCCGGGGCGTGGGGTGCGAGGCCTAAAGCGGCCCCGCTCCCGGGAGCGAACGCGGCGGGAGCGGGGAATCATAAAGGGCTGGAAGAGGTCAGGTCTGGTGGAGCGCGGCTGGTCTCTGCCGGGCTCTGTCGGGCTCTGCCGGGCTCTGCCGGGCTCCGCCGGGCTCCGCTGGGCTCTGCCGGGCTCTGCCGGGCGCCGTGTCAGCCCCTCGAGGAGAGGTCCATGCCTTTCCCCCGCCACCCGTGAGCTCTGGGCCGCTCAGACATCGCTGTGTTTGTTGTTGCCCCCGAATCTGTTGGGTTTTGCCCGGCGATGGGGCAGCCGGTGATGCCCGGTGGTATGGAAGCTGCACCAGCGTGGCCACCTTTGGGCATCACTGATAATGGGCTTTGCATCCCATGGAGGCTGGTGCTCGCTCCCAGAACCGCGGTCACATCCCAGCACCAGGGCTCTGCCTTCCCGCTGCCGCAGCACACCGTGGGGCTGGTGTTCTTCCCGCTACCGGTACTCGCAGGGCTGGGAAGCCAGTGCCTTGCAATGCTCCTTTGTCACCAACAGCCTCGAAGCAGCAGCTCTTCCTGCAGCAAAGCAGCATCTTTGTTACTCCAATCTCGGGAGTGTTTTGTGCCGGTGCTGTGCTGGTGCAGACTGGGAGGTGAGCAGCACCGTGCCTGCTGCTCCCGGCTGCACACGGGGACTGCGGCCGAGGAAGTCGTCCTTTTCCAAATAAAACAACCAGGACGGATTCAATAGGAAATAAGTTCCTTGCTTCTCAGTGAACTTGCTGTGGGTGGGGAAGAAGGAAATTAAACAATAGAGAAAACGTGCGGGGCTTTATACAGCAGGAAAACCCCCTCAGATCCCACTGGTGGGGTGGCCGAGCATCTTCCCTTCACCTGTGTCAGTGCTCCTTTTTGGTAAGGACAGCAAAGGTGATGGCCAAGCTCATGTTTCCCAGCACTGTTCCTTGTCTGAAGCATCTGTGCATGGGTATTTGGAAGCTAGGACCTCCTGTGTTGCCATCCTGCTGGTCCCCAAGCCACCCAGGAGGGTCACCTTGCCCAGCCCTGGTACGTGCCATGGTGCTGCAGCCTCCAAATCCCTCCTTTCCACCCTGGAGCTGCCGGCACAGGGCACAGATACTGACAGGAAAGCTCACACACGCAAACCCTTTCCAGCTTCCTGCGCCTTTGGGAAGCTGGCGGATCTGGTGTGATTGTGTTTGGGTGGGGATGGAAAACCCATTCCATCCAAACAGACTGTTTATTGCGGGTTGCTTTGGGGTTTTTTCCCCCTTCTCTCTCTGTACAGCACTGTCAGTACTCTAGAACAGGACACACT
The DNA here is from genome assembly GCA_024733675.1 of Psilopsiagon aymara. Lineage (NCBI taxonomy): Eukaryota > Metazoa > Chordata > Aves > Psittaciformes > Psittacidae > Psilopsiagon > Psilopsiagon aymara. The sequence continues at coordinate 34,995 of JANRGW010041720.1, read as the reverse complement.
GAATGCGCTGTTGGTGGTAATTTAAACAGAGGAGAAAGTGATGCCTTTTCTAGTCAAAACTAGGCTGGAATGGAGAGGGAATGATTAATACTTTTTCACTAGCATATCACGGTGAAGTATGGCACAGCTGAGTGTGTCCCTGCTGCAGAGTATCACTGGTAATGTCTGCCCCCCTTCGCTTCCAGGCTTTTGTACCCAGGTTTGGTTTTGGAGGCATCTCTGAGTGTCTGCGCTGGAGGTTGAGGGTCGTGGTCCCATCAAGTGTCCCATCTCAGGCGCTGGAGAGGGAGCTGCTCTCTTGGCTGTTTGTGCTGTGTGGCAGCATCATGGAGAGCTTTGCTTAAAATGGTCTTTTGTGGAATTCTACCTTGTAGATGTACCTTATTGAGCTGGGTTTTAGTTTTGGTTGTTGAGGTTGAGCCCGCTAGAATGAGGTTAGGACAGAGAGAGAAGCAAGATACTAAGCTCTTATATCTTGTGGTTGCTTCGTGGCCGCAGAGGACTGGGTTTCATCATCTCACTGATGTTTCCTGCCCTGCTCTAGAAGGTGCTGTAGGACTTCAGGATTGGAGACATTCGAGGCCAGGTGGATGTGGTTCTGGTCAGCTTGGTCTAGTCGAAGATGTCCTGCTCATTGCAAGGGGTTGGACCAGGTGACCTTTGAAGGTCCCTTCCAACCCAAACCATTCTGTGAGTCTATGACTGCCCTTGACTTCCGTGTGTGGTTTTGGTTGAGGTCCTGGCATTGCTTTGTGCATTTTGCAATGTGCCATCGTCACGAGTGTGCCAGTGCCTTTGTAGCCTGAGACAGGGGAAGGAGGAGTTGGATGGAGGGAAAGCGGGATGCTGCTTTCTTGGAGACCACCTCACAAACCTCAGGACTCCATCCCCAGCTGCCTATGGAAGATGGTGGCCCCTGCGTGCCCGTTCTGTGCCCATCCCTGGGTGCAGTGGAGCAGGACCCCTGGAAGGGCTGGGTGAGTCACACAGCGTGGACGTGGGGAGAGGGCGGTCTGTAGCTTGTGATTCATGTTGTTTTGCTGCAAAAGCCACCGACTGGAATGGCAGAGCCTGCAAAGAGGAATCAATATCGAGCCGTAAATCCCACACGTGACTGCCGGTGGTGGTGAGGAGGCTGGGGTTGGGAGCGCCTTCCTGCCCTGCCCTTCCCAAAAGCAGCAGGACCTTGCTGCAGCCCTTGCCCAGGGAAGATGAGATCCTTGGTGCTGACCTTCCTGAAAGGATTTGGGAAGGTCAAGAGATCCTCAGTGTGAGCTATCCTAGGATGAGCTGCACTGGTGTTAATGCCTGGAGGTCAGCCTTGCTGCTGGTTTGGTTCAAAGCCATGGAGATGGAGGTTGTCCTGGAGAGACCAAGGCTCTCTCCCAGGGGCTCTCTCCCCTGTTGTCCCACTTCTCCCAAGGAACCCAAAGTGTCTTGGAAATCTTATCACTGATGCAAAGCACGGAAGAGGTGTTTTCTTCCTGTCTCTGGGCTTGTTGAGGGTTGGATGTACAGCGAGGGGTGTCCTTCTCGGCTCCTTCCGCCACATGTGGAGATGTGGATCTCATCCAATGGCTTTGCATATGGTCTGGAAGGATGGCAGCCCCTGGGTGTCCCTGCTGCTCCAGGTAGCATGCTGCTCTCTTGGCTCTGCTTCCCGGGCCTTGGCCTCAGCAAAACCCAAATGCTTTTCAGCTACTTGTCAGAATCTTGTTGAGTATCCCTCTTCCTGACCACCGTTTGCTTCTTCACAGCCTTATGCAGCCCTGCAGGGCTTAGAGCCTGAAGCGATGTTACCAGTGTAAAAAAAAGGGATGTGTTAGAAAGTGTCAACAGCACAGTCCTGAAATACGGCTGCAAAATGCTGTCAGTGCCTGAAGTATAAACATAGAGCTCGGGCCATTTTATATGTGCTCCAGCAGCCTGGATTCATCCCTTGGCTGTGCTGGCATTGAAGATTTGTGATGGAGAGCGGGATCAAGGCTGGGAGAGAGGGAGGCTATGCGTGGTACCTGGGATGGGGATGCTGTGCCTGATGGCCGAGTGGGGATATGGGAGCCCGCTTGAGTGAGTGAGGAATATCCCCAGGTAGAGAGGCCAGGAATGGTGTGGTCCCCTGGCCCGGCTGGCTGGTAGGGTGTGAAGCAGCACATGTCGTGGTGGTTTATTAGCTCTCACTGGCTGAAAGCAATGGGGTGGAGGTGTGGATGGGGCATCTGGGTTGGTTCCTCAAGCATTTGCTTTGCTTGGAACCTCTGCAGAGAAGGAGAGGACAGGGCTGATGCTGTAGCCTGGGAGCAGGTAAACTAAAGCAACAGGCTTCCTGTGGACATGCTGCTTGATTCATCCAGCCTCATGCAGGGATCTGGAAAGAAGGGAGGCCAGAGGCAGCTTGAGTGCTAGCAGCCCCGATGCTGCACTTGCAGGGTCACACGTGGGCTTCACCGTCAGTGGGCATTTCAACCTCTGGTACATTTTAAGGGTGGCAAAGTCTGCGTGCAGAGGTGATGTCTTCTATTAGCCTAGCCTAATACCTTTAGGAGAGCACAGATGTGCTCTTGGGCCTGAGGAATGCCTGCACACCCAAAATGTGTCATTTATTCCAACTCTGTCCATTGGTCTAATACAGGATCTGACCTCCACTTGGCCTGGCCATGACCTTGGAGTGTGCTGGCTCCGGAGCATCCCGCCTCTGCATCTGCTTATACTTCCCAGCCCTTCCCCGAAGGACCTGCCAGTCCGGGAGCCGTCCCTGCAGCACATCAGGCAGTTACCTGGCTTCTCATTCAATCCCTGCTCCAAGCACCCGGCCCCATGGGTGCGCTGAGCTCCTGGCAGACTGCAGGGAAGCAGAGCTTGGCTGTGGTTCAGCAAAGCATCAGGCAGGATGGATGCAGTCTGGATCCTTGGGAGACCCTGGAAGGAGGGGGCAGCTTGTGCAATGCTCCATCCTTGCAGGGCTAGGATGCAGGCACTGGGGGGTGGTTGCTGTCCATGAGCTGGTTCATGCTGTGGTTTTGTGGATGCTGCTTTGCAAAAGCACCATTTTGGTGCTGGTTTAAGTGCTTGGCAGGGCAGCCTGCACTCCCCAGAGCAGCTGGCAGTTCTTCTGTGGCAGGATGGATCTGCTCTCCTTCCCATTTTGGATTCCCTCTAATGGGAAGCAGTCAAGAAAACGAAGCAGCTGGTTTGTCCCATGGGGCACACAGTGCTGCCATGGCTGAGGGGGAGAATCACTGCTTCCCTGTGATCCAGCATCACCCTTGCACTCGCAGCGGGATCAGGATCTCTCCAGGGGAAATCTGGCCAAGCAAAGTGTCACAGGCAGCAAAAGGTGGTGTTGAGAGGTGTTCGGTCAGGGTTTCATCGGGAAGGAGTCCTTGTGCAACCTGCAGTGAGAGTACAGGCTGCCATCCAGCACAGTATAAAAACTGATAGGAGATTATTTTCCCCTTGTCCCTTTTCCTTTTAAAATACTTGGGATGCAGGCCCTGCTTGTCCAGAAAGGCTCTTGGGCACTTGGAGGGCCTCAGGAACCCACATGGCACATTTCAAAGCAGGAAAACCCAATTCATTGAGTGGATTTCTCCCTCCTTTCAAACCCACTTAAAATTCATGGGGAGTTTTGTCAGTAAGAACCTGTTTCAATTAAGGGACAAAAGAAACTCTCCTCGTTAAGCGCCTCTTTCAATTAAGGATTGGGAGAATTCCCCCAGCTCCTTTCTCTGGAGCAAGGCTGTTCCCAAAGATTCAAGGGCAAAAAATACCCATGAGGAGGAGTCCCGGCCAAAAAGCTCCCGTGAGGCAGCAGCATGGCCGAAAACACAACCTGGTTACAGGGTGTTGGGGTGTTTGGTAGGGATGCTGTTGGGGAGCATCAGTGCCCAGCCAGCAGCCCTGGGGCATAGGAAAGCTAATGACTGCTGCTAATTGCTAGCCTAATTAATGGAGGAGGCTGAGTCATGCTGGTGTTTGGAGATGGGGGGAGTGTGGAGGGGTGCTCTTCAAAATCAGGGTGCTGAGGACAAAGGGGGTGGCAGCCACAGGTGCCCAAGGATCAGAAATGGAGTGAGGTCTTTGTGAGGTTCCTTTGTGGCTGCAGCACCTCAGGGCTGGGGAGTGGGGGTTAGCAGGGGCAGGACCTGGGGAGTGGGTTTAGGACATGAGGTTTGCAAGAATTAGTTTTAAAAGCCCTGTCAGTCGGACTTGCCATGGGGAGAAGTTTTAACCATGGGCTGCCAGGAACCTCACCCGGTTCTCTGGGATTTCGGGTGGGTTTTATCATTGTTTTGGGGTTATTTCTCCCCTAAAAAGTCAGCAAATATTGGCAGTGATTTACCACACACCAAACGTTGCTTTTCCCTCCCTCTGCAGGGAAAGAGCCACTTTCAGGATTGGTTTTTGAAGAAAACATGAGAAAAAACATTACTTTTATCTCTTCAGTAAAACCAATGTGCTCACAGGGCTTTCTGGGTGAAAAACAGCTCTTCCAGAGCAAGGTGCTTCGGCCAAAAATAGCTTTTTCAATGTGAAGATCTTTGACCGCTTTCATTGGGCTCATTGTTTCTTTCTCAGAGGAGCAGGCAGGTTGTGGGCAGCCAGAGCCAGAGGCTTATATCCAGAGGGAGCAAGGTGTTGAGGGGGTATTTGGTTCAGCAGCAGCAATCCAGGAGGATGCTCCAACCAGGCTTTATAAAACAGGTCTTACTGTGCTAAGAAAAAGGGAGGATTTTCCTCCTGAAGTCCTCCTGCGGTGCAAACCCTCCAGACCTTGGATAAATCAGGATAAATTTTGCCAGTATTCACTTGTGTTGCTCTTATCCAGCCTGTGCACGGAGGGGAGAAGCCAGGCCGGGAGGGTTTGGGATGAGGGCAGTTGCCTGTCCCAAAGGCAGCTGCTGGGGCTGTCTTTGTCCTTCTTTGATTTGACACCTTTTGGGCACTGGACAAACATGAGTGTCCTTAGGAGAGTGGCACTGGGGCTGTCTCCGGCCAGCAGCAGGGTGTTTTTCTCCCTGGCATGTTGTAACTACTGTTTGCAAAGCACTTAAGCAGCCCGTGTAATCTACCACTAAGACGCTCCTTATCTGGCATTATAAACCTGCCTGTGGTGCAGGGGCAGCCTCGGGGAGAGCAGGCAGCCAGGATGAGCTTGTTTCAGCTTGTTTCTGCCTTTCTGCTTGTTTTCCCCTCTCCATGTGCTCTGCATCCCTCTCCCCTGCCTGGATACCCTGGGTCTGCAGCCTGGCAGGATGCCTCTGGATGCCCATACAGCTCATCCCTCCATCCATGTCTTGTTGGGGCCATCCTAAAGGCTCTCCCGGGCTGTCAGTAAATGGGGATCACCAGGAAAATCCCATTTTCATAGTGGTTGAAGTTTTTATCCTAGGTTCCTCTCCCTGGGCTGCTCCACCAGGGAGTTCGGACCTGCTGCCCCTGTGCTTTGGTACCAGTGTGCATCCTCACAGCACCGTGTACTGAAGCAAAGAAGTTCATCTCCTGAGGGTGCCTTCTCTTGGCCAGTGAATCCAGGCCTGCCTGGGGAGGAAGGTGATGGACACAGGGACAGGCAGTGGTCCTTTGCACCCTGTGATGGCTCTTCTCCCATGCCAGCACTCCCAGCTCTTTGCTGTTTCCAGCTGAGGTTGGGATCACTGCTGTTCAGAGTTGATAAAGGCAGCGGTGCAGAGGTAGGTGCTTAAAGGCAGGTTTTTCATGCCAGTTACTTCTTAATTTTCAAAGCAAGCTCCCCTGTCTTCAGCTCACGGTTGTCTCCCGAATAATATGATGGCATTAACCTCCTCTCTGAGGACATGCTTAGCTCAGTGGTTTTAGAGCTGTAGCCCTCTAAATATTACCAGTGGAATGAAGGGGATTCCCTCTAGAGGGAACTTAAACCTATTAATAACAACAAGAATTTGGCTGCCTTTTGTGTATCTTTTAAAGGTAGTCGTGATTCCTGGGGCTGCAGGGCACCAGTTAGTGATGGCTGAGGATGCTGGTGAGGATGTGGGAGGCACAGCAGGCGTGGCGGGCAGAGCCCTGTCACCTTGCTGGGATCCTGGGTCCCAGCCTGGCTGAATTTAGACTTTCCAGTAGCCTTTGCCGTCAAATCCCAGCCTGGTTTGGGCTGAAGGGACCTCAAAGCTCACCCAGTTCCAACCTCTGCCACAGGCAGGGACACCTTCCCCTGGAGCAGGTTGCTCCAAGCCCCATCCAACCTGGCCTTGAGCACTGCCAGGGATGGGGCAGCCACAGCTTTGCTGGGCACCCTGTGCCAGCGCTCAGCACCCTCACAGGGAAGAGCTTCTGCCTAATGTCTAATCTTTGTGGCCTCCTTTACACTCACTCAAGCAGGTCCCTGTCCCTCTTGTGTTGAGGGCCCCAGAGCTGAACAAGTGGGAGATAAGCAGATGTGTCGGTGGGGCCAAGCTGGCTGTATCCACTGTGGTGGTCAGATATGGGAAGGGAAGCACTGGAGCGAGCAGAAGAGATTGCAGATCGCTGAGCTGGGTGATGCAATTTAGCGTCCTTCATCTAAATCCTCCTCCATCCAGGCTTAACCCCCAGGGCTGGCTTACATGGGGAAGTGGAGCTGGAGTGGAGGTGATGGGGTGATTACCCAGCAGTGCTGGTGTGATGGGGCTCTCCCTCAGGGGTGAGGAGCAGGGGTACGGTGTTTAGGATGTGGCCTCATCACTGTGGGTTGAATGTTGGGGGGTCTGCGAGCTACTGGAGTCAGGGACTGGACATGGAAGGTCTTGGGGTCTCTTCTCCATGAAGGTGGATGCTTGCTCCCTCCCTTACAGCCCTTTCCAAAGTGGTGCAAGAGAGATGTGTGAGCAGTTCCTTGCTGCATCGTGCCATGGTTTTCAGCTCACCTCCCATCCTGGGGATGTAGGGTTGAAAGAGTTGATTTATCTGACAACTGGGACTTGTGAACTGCCTGATGTTCACATCTTGCACCTGCAGCCGGACCTATTGCGCCCTGATAAATCAAACCCTGCTGTGCTGCCTGCCGGGACTGCCGACCCTTCCCTCTCCTCCGGATCTGCTTGCACTTCCTTGCTTATATTTAATCCTCCCATTGCATCCCTGCAGAATCTCACTGGAAGTTAAAGGAAGAGTGCTGCAAGCTGCTGACAGAGGTGGTTTCATTCCCTCGCATCCCCTCCCGTGCCCCTCTGGCTTTCTGGGGTACAGTAGTTCCCCAAGGAGTGTTTCTGGCCAATAGCTCTGGCCAGGGGAAGCTGCAGCCCCCAAACCATGCTGGGGAGTGGATTTAGCAAAGCTTTTCAGCCATTTCCCCTTCCTCCTACAGCTGTCTTTGATTGAAGTGCTGATAGTGAAGGGCTTCCCTGGACAGCGGTTGTGCTCCCGCCTGCCGCAGGGTTAGATCCAGCCCTGCAGGGTGCTCCGGGCTCCGGCTGCGCTGGGGGGGCTGCTTAGGATGCTGATTGTGTTTGTCAGGGCGGCCGGATTAAGAGCACTGTGGCTAAGCCTCCTCTCCAAGCCTCTTCTTCAGCGGAGCCTGGCCCCGGGCTTTGCTCAGAAACCCACCAGAACAGAGCATTTTCGGGGCCTCTTTCTCTTGTCATTGGCGCGAGGCTGCGCGCTCCCTGTGCGGTGGGAGCCTGCTGCTGCTGTGTGATGTTTCTGGGGGCCTGAGGTGTGTGTGTGGGGCTCTGGCTGACATTTCCAGCCGGTGCCTTTTAAATAACAGCCGTGGTTTTAAAAGGCACCTGAGCAGCTTCTAGAAATCAGGTTAAAAGGAAGTTTGACTCCTGCTGTCACCCTGCCAGCTCTTGCGGGCTTTCTTCTGCTTTACCGGCGTGTTTCCCTTTTTGTTTCCGAAGGGCTGTTGGTCTTGAGAGCTTGTTTTGTGCTCTTGGAACTAAACCTCCTAATGGAAACCCTCCCTGACCTGCTCTTGGCTCTCCCACCACTGCCAGGGATGAGCAGGGGTTTGCTGGGCAGCGTGGAACCAGCACCCATTCCTTGGGTCCCAGCCTGGTTTGTGCTGAAGGGACCTCAAAGCTCCTCCAGCTCCAACCCCTGCCAGGGCAGGGACACCTTCCATAGCACAGGGTGCTCCAAGCCCCTGTGTCCAACCTGGCCTTGAGCACTGCAGGGATGGGGCAGCCACAGCTCCTCTGGGCACCCTGTGCCAGCGCCTCAGCACCCTCATAGGGAAGAACTTCTGCCTGAGAGCTCATTTAAATCTCCCTATGAGGATTGCTGACATGGGATTTGTATGGAGAAAGCCCTGAGCAGGAGCATACTCACCCCAGAGCATCCTCCCCATGGAGGGTTTTCTCTGCAGTGAACTGGCAGAGCAGGATTCCTGATGCTTCCTGCCTCAGCACCGGGTTTGTGGGATGGGATGCTGCCTGCCCTGGTCCCGGCTCACATGTGGCTGCTCCAGTGGTCCAATGCATGTGTTGCTGTTGTGCTTTGACGTGGCAGGCTCCCTCCCCAGGGAGAGCCAGTCAATGTCTGCCTGGAGATGTTGTCTCAAAAGCCTGCTCATTAAGTACCATAATTAAAAGCTTTTAGAAGAGAATGGACTAACGAAGCCCCCTTGGAAGTGCCAGGTGATGTAGATGTGGGGCCCCATTCCCATCTGCTGTGACTCATGGAGGGTGCTGCAAGGATGGACACATGGTCTGGATCGTCAGCCACCATCTCCACCACTTGGCATCAAACCTGCTGGTTGGCACTTGCCCACCCATCACCATGGGAATGTGTCTGCCAGCACCCACTGCTCTTGATAGATGAAAGAAAAGGAGGGGGAGCAGGATGGCAGGGGCAGGGTGCTTGAGAATGTGGTCCCAGCTCTCCACATCCCTCGGGATGGTACCTGGCCAGGGAAGCCTTCCTAAAATCAAGGGATGCTGAAGGTCCAGCCCCGCTGGAGGGGAGGAAGCTGTGAGCTGGGGCAGGGCATGCCTCAGGGGCTGAGGAGCGAAGGTGCATGCTCTCCTGGGCCTGCCTGGAGGTCATCCATGTGCACGAAGATAAATTACAAGTCAATAAATCCAGGTGTCCCGGCAGTGAGGGATGCTGGTGGGTGCTGCTGATGGAGGCTGGCAGCGTGCGCGGGGCTTGGCTGAAGCAGCACCCTGCCAGCGGCAGGAAGCGGCTGCTGGAGCAGGGTTTATGCAGGGAAGGGCAGGGATGACAGGATTACCCTGCCAAGCCCCAGCCTGTAATCCACAGTACCCCTCAGCCTGCCACGTTAATCCCGTTATGTACCCGGCTGCTCTCTGTGGGATGGGTGCTCAGCCACGGGGCAGTGGGGCACAGAAAGCTCTCCCTGGGGTGGAACAGGGGCTCCTGCCCTTGTCCCCAGTGCTGGTGGTGCCTTTGGGGAGGAGCCACCGTATGGATCGCTTCTTCCTTAAGCTCCCTGGCTGCATCAGTGTGTGTGCCCTGGGTGACTTCACCCCCCAGCGAGTGGTGCCCAATCCTTTTTGGTTTGTTTGTTTCTTTTCCTTTTTTAAATGGGCTTTTCACAGGGAAAGAAAAACATTCCCAAGGTCCCTTTGGCTCCACGTGGCTGCTCCCGTGTGCCCGTCTCAGTGACCTTGGCTGCGGCTCCTGGCTCAGCCTCATGCTGGCCATATGCCTGTGTCCCTCCCTGCCCTTGGGCAGGGAGCTGGGGCTCAGACCCCTCACTCCTGTTCTCCTCACTACACTGTGCCAACAGGAGGAGTGGGGCTGCTTCCCCACCTGCTTGGTGTGATGGGGGCTCCTCTCCATAGCACCCCAGTGATGCTGCTGCACTCCAGGCTCACACCACAGCCATGGTCCCATGCACACGTGTGTGCCGCTGTGCTCATGCCACCATCAGGAGCTCACAGCGAGAGACCTGCCAGTGAAAGCATTGGCATTGGTACCAGCACCATCCATCCCCGCTCATCCCACCTCTCCTTTTGCAGGGTGCTGTGTGGAGCCAGGACACAGGGACGCCGCAGGGAGCCACCATGTCCCCATGCCTGCCGCGACCTGCGCTGAGGCCGCCCGCTGCCCCTTAGTGCCGCTGTGGCCATGGTGCTGCTGCTGCCACCGCTGCCACCACCACGGGGATTTCGGCTCGACAAGGGGACTCTGGGTGCGTCTGCCATGGTGACATGAATCGGGCAGCGAGGGACGCCAGACGCTGGAGGGGAGAGAGCCTGCCCAGGCGGCCGCTGGTGGTTTAATTTATTTGGAGTATCCAGTTTGACTTTACCTGTTCTTTAGTGCATTGGTTGTTGCTTCTTCCCCTCCCCGGCACTCGCAAGGGGAGGGGGTGAGCAGGGAGAGGGGCCCCACCTCGCCCCGCGGATGCAAGGATGACTGTGCTGGCCAGGGCCCGGCGCGGTGTCTGGCAGCTCTCCCCGCAGGTGGTGTTGCTCCTGCTCTTTGCCTTCTGCCTGCTCAGTGTTTTCGTCTCTGCTTATTATTTATATGGGTGGAAAAGGGGCTTGGAGCCCTCTGGGGACGTGGTGGGGCCGGACTGCGATGAGCCCAAGGTGGCCCCGTCCCGCTTGCTGCCGCTGAAGACCCTCAAGGTAGCTGATTCCTCCCGCACAGACCCCTTGGTGCTGGTCTTTGTGGAGAGCCTCTACTCACAGCTTGGTCAGGAGATCGTGGCCATTCTGGAGTCGAGTCGCTTCAAATACAGGACAGAGATAGCCCCGGGGAAGGGAGACATGCCCACGCTGACCGACAAGGACCGGGGACGCTTTGCGCTCATCATCTATGAGAACATCCTCAAGTATGTCAACCTGGATGCCTGGAACCGGGAGCTGCTGGACAAGTACTGTGTAGAGTATGGCGTGGGCATCATCGGCTTCTTCAAGGTAAGGGGGTGCACGGGGTGAGCTGAGACCCCATGGCCAAGATAGGTATAAGCCAGGGGGGCTCTGGGGTCCCTGTAAGGACTTTGCCCTCCCCTTGCTTTCTGCAAGCAGCTTGAGATGGTGTGGAGCCAGCTCACAGCCTGGCATGGGCACAGGCTTCTAGTAGAGGGCACTGTCTCAGCCCTCTCCCTGTGGAAGCGCTGTGCAGCCCATGGGTGTTTTGGGGTTAAAAGCACACCTCTGGGATCACTCCATTGCTTTTAGCATCCCGTTTCCCCAGCTGCCTCCCCCCTTGCCTTGGTCGGTGCCCCCCGTGAGCCCTTGCCTGCACAGACAGCCTGGGCACTTGTCCCCAGTATCCCACCTCCTCTCTTTCCCATCTTCCCCATGCAGGCCAACGAGAACAGCCTGCTGAGCGCCCAGCTGAAGGGCTTTCCCCTCTTCCTCCACTCCAACCTGGCGCTGAAGGACTGCAGCATCAATCCCAAGTCTCCCCTGCTATACATCACACGCCCCAGCGAGGTGGAGAAGGGTGTGCTCCCTGGGGAGGACTGGACTGTCTTCCAGTCCAACCACTCCACCTACGAGCCCGTCCTCCTGGCCAAGACCAAGTCATCCGAGTCCATCCCGCACATGAGCGTGGACGCAGCGCTGCACACCACCGTGATGCAGGACCTGGGCCTCCACGATGGGATCCAGAGGGTGCTTTTTGGCAACAACCTCAACTTCTGGCTGCACAAACTGGTTTTTGTGGACTCTGTCTCCTTCCTGACGGGCAAGAGGCTCTCCCTGCCCCTCGACCGCTACATCCTGGTGGACATCGATGATATCTTTGTGGGCAAGGAGGGCACGCGCATGAAGGTGGAAGATGTCAAGGTGTGGATGTGATGTCCTGGCTGGCTGGGCAGGGGCGGGATGGGTGCTTGTGCCTGCTCCAGGATGTTCCAGGGGTGAGCTTTCATGCTCCCAGATCATCCCTTCTCCTTCTGTGAAGCTTTCTGGAACATGGTTCCTCACGCTGGCATGGCAGCCATCCCAGTGGCCACATCCTGAGGACATCTTGCTTTCTCTCCCCCTCTCCCAGGCGCTGTTTGACACACAGAATGAGCTGCGCACCCACATCCCAAACTTCACCTTCAACCTGGGATACTCAGGGAAATTCTTCCACACGGGTAAGGAGGGTGGGGGCATTGCTTTGCGTGTTGGAGCACGAACCGGTGCTCAGAGAGGCTGATGTCAGGGCTGCAGGGGTGTCCTTGGGCATCCCACCTTGCTGCACCCCATCAACTGGTCACCAAGAGGGGCTCTGTGTGCCTGGTGGTGATGGAGAGTGTCATGCCTGCAGGTACTGATGCTGAGGACGAAGGTGATGACCTGCTGCTCTCCTACGTGAGGGAGTTCTGGTGGTTCCCCCACATGTGGAGCCACATGCAGCCTCACCTCTTCCACAACCAGTCGGTTCTCGCCGAACAGATGACCTTAAACAAGAAATTCGCTGTCGTGAGTAAGATGCTGCTGGTGGGGTTGCTTATGGTGGGGGGAGGATGGAGAAGGGGAGTGAAGAGGTGACCTGGGGGACAGTCTCTGTTTAGGAACCTGGTGATGTTGTGTCCCCCATGTTACAGCTGGGTGGGTAAATCCATTTATACGCTAGTACCTGGAGCAAAAGGATTTATCTGCAGCAGCCAACTTGCTGCTGTGGCCGTGAGCTGCCCTGATGTCTGTTCAGAGGGGAGCATCGCTTGTGCATTGCAGCCATGCCTCCCTGGCTGGCTGCATGGGGGATGCAGAGCTCCAATCCAGTGGGATGCAGGTTGGGTGCTCAGCCTGGTGCTGTTCAATGCTGGGCAGTGATGTGGGATCCTGGAGCAGTGGCTGTGTGCCAGGAAGCTCAGGCTGATGGAAACTCCCTCTGCAGGCAGAGCTGTTGGGGATATGTTTGGTTCCTAAAGGCAGGCTTTGACCTTCAGCTTGGTAGGGGGTTATCTGTCCTTTTGGACTGTCCCCTTTGTGGGACAGAGCAAAGCCCTGAGCACTGGGACCAGATAATGCTGCGATCAACTGGTTTGCTCACAGCTGTCTTGAATCCGAGCGAGTAGAGCCAGCTTCATGGCCTAAGTGAGGGATCTTCAGGCTAACTTGAAATCATTGTCTGATAATTAAAGGTGCTTGACATGAGAGAGACCAGACCACCCCTACATGGGATGGACAGTTTTCCACCTCAATTTTTAGGCTGTTTTATAAACAATAGAAGCAGACTGATACAAACCAATTTACAGTCCTATGTAGATATATCTCCTCGTTCTCTGCAGAAGAGCTTTGTTGCTGTTGTGGTGGTGTTGAGAGCAGAAATGGCAGGGATGAGGATGTCACACATGAAGCAGAGGAGAAGTGTCCACCCAGCATGTCTGCTTCTGGGCTCCCTTTCAAGGAGACAGCCCTGGTTAGGAGTGAATGGGCGGACACAGCCTTGCCCTGGTTGCTCACCAGAGGCACAAATAGTTGGGAATTGGCAGTCGCTTGGGAAGAGTTTGGTTTGGGATGTTGTGGTTTTGGGGCCTCCACAGTCACCCACTCCCTGCTGTCTTCTCTGCAGGAGCATGGCATCCCCACTGACATGGGGTACGCCGTGGCCCCCCACCATTCAGGTGTGTACCCTGTCCACGTGCAGTTGTACGAAGCTTGGAAGCAGGTTTGGTCAATCAAAGTGACGAGCACGGAGGAGTACCCTCACCTGAAACCCGCTCGCTATCGCCGTGGCTTCATCCACAATGGCATCATGGTAGGTGGCCAGGCTCCATCTTCTCTGTTCTTGCCTTCCCCACCAAAACCCAGAACCTCAGTCGGTGGGTTTTGGGCAGCTTTGATTTGAGGAGGCTGTGCCCTCTGCTCGTCCTGCATCGGGGAAGCTTACATGAGAACAATTCTTGGCTCCTCCATCTGTTCATCCCTTGTGGGTAGCAGGATTCAAGTTGAGGGTGGCGAGGGACAGTAGAGCTGGTCCTGACCCCTGAGGGGTTAAGGACCCTTTTTTTGTTTAGAAAGAGAAAGAGATCCGGCCCTGCCTGCCCAGAGGAGGCAGTGTGGTCAATTCGCCACCTACTCCATCTCTGTCTTTCTCCTGCCCAGGTACTCCCCCGGCAAACATGCGGCCTCTTCACACACACCATCTTCTACAACGAATACCCTGGTGGCTCCAGTGAGCTGGACAAAATCATCAATGGGGGTGAACTGTTCCTGACCGTGCTCCTCAACCCCGTGAGTACTGCACAGGGACAGACAGAGAGATGTCTCTTGCAGAGCTGTCCCCCAGCACCACTGTGGCAGATATCCCCGCTGCCCTCAGCCAGGGTGGGAGCCAGTGCATGGGACAGCTGCTGGGTGAGGTCCCACTAACCCCTGCTCATCCCCTCTGCTTCAGATCAGCATCTTCATGACCCATCTCTCCAATTACGGCAACGACCGCCTGGGCTTGTACACCTTCAAGCACCTGGTCCGCTTCCTCAACTCCTGGACCAACCTGAAGCTGCAGACATTGCCGCCGGTGCAGCTAGCACAGAAGTACTTCCAGATCTTCTCTGAGGAGAAGGACCCGCTGTGGCAGGTACCCCCCATGCCTGGAAGGGGGAGAGCAGCCATGTTTATTGTGCTGGGAGAGGGAAATAGGGTATCTCTGGCCCTGGTCGGAGCAGGAGGTTGGCATCAATGATGTCCTCAGGTCCCTTCCAGCGTGGGTTTCCCTCTGATCCTCTGGGTGGCAGTGCTTTTAAATGTCTCTGTGCCTTTGGGGGTGGTGCCAGGAAGGAGTTTGCTCCATAGATCTGGAGATAAGCCTGGTCTTTTCCCTGCCTGCTAAGCAGTGTCACCTCCCTGTCTGTCTGTTGGGGCTGAAGGGGGCTGAGCAGTGGTGTGTGGTCCCAGCGGGGCTGCCCTGTTCTAATCTTCCCTCCTGTGTTTCAGGATCCGTGTGAAGACAAACGGCACAAAGACATTTGGTCCAAAGAAAAGACCTGTGATCGATTCCCAAAGCTCCTCATCATTGGGCCTCAAAAAACAGGTGCTTCCCTTCACCCTTAGTGCCATGAGCATGCTGGGGGGATTGCCAGGTTCTCCCACATCCCCAAAGAGCCCCTCTGCCCTTCTGCTGTGCAGCAGAGCTCAGAGGGAGGTTTGTGCCAAGTCAGCTCTTGCTTTCTGTCTGTCCAAAAGGAACAACTGCCCTTTATCTCTTCTTGGGGATGCACCCAGACCTGAGCAGCAACTATCCCAGCTCAGAGACCTTCGAGGAGATACAGTTCTTCAACGGACACAACTATCACAAGGGCATTGATTGGTAGGCCTCCATGCTGTGGGAGCTGAGCTGAGAGCATCAGTTCCTTTGGGAGCAGGAGCAGTGGTGCTGTGGGGTTTCCCATCAGCCTTGTAGCCGCTTGGCTTTCGGCACCTCTGAGTGCTGCAAGGTGGGATGAATCCCAGAAGGGCTCTGCCTTCTGCCTTCAGGCCATCACATGGTTCATCCCTGAGGTGTTGTCTGTGAGGACTCAGAATTGCCTTTGGCAGAAGCCAGGCTTCTGTGCATATGTTATCTCCTGGTTTTGGGGTCTGCCTGGAGAATCTGGTGAGGCCTGGCCCTCTGGAATGGCTGGAGGGGATAGTGGAGCTCCAGGCAATGTGTCAGATCTCGGGGGGCTCTTCTTGGTACTGAGTGTTTGGGATATCACCTGCAAGGGGGGCTCTGGGACATCTCGTGGTGCCTGCCCACCTGCCTCACACTGGGCCTCCCCAGGTACATGGAGTTCTTCCCCATCCCCTCCAACACCACCTCCGACTTCTACTTTGAGAAAAGTGCCAACTATTTTGACTCAGAAGTGGCTCCCCGGCGAGCTGCCGCCCTGCTCTCCAAGGCCAAAGTCATCACCATCCTCATCAACCCTGCAGATCGAGCCTACTCCTGGTATCAGGTGAGCTGCCCACCACTGCCTCTCCCCCACTGTGGGCAGCCCCATGGGGTGGTGAGCAAGGGGATTTTATCAGCTTGGGTTTGGAGGTGGGGTGGCTGTGGGTGCTGAATTTTCTGGTTGAGCACCATAGCATGGTGGTCTGGGACACACAGCACCCCATGGGCAGGCCAGGATTTGGGTTGCCTCAGGAGCAAACCTGCCTTGCTCCTGCCTGACAGCACCAGCGAGCTCACGATGATCCGGTTGCCCTGAAATACACCTTCCATGAGGTGATCACAGCAGGACCTGAGGCTGCTCCGAAGCTCCGGACCCTGCAGAACCGCTGCCTGGTGCCGGGCTGGTACGCCACACACATTGAGCGCTGGCTCAACAGCTACCACGCCAACCAGGTATGGATGGGAGCACCCACTCCTACAGTGCAGCACACTGGGAGCACCCCTCACCAAGCAAGGACGGGGAGAAAGAGAGTTCGGGTCCAAAATCATCTGTGAGGGTGCTCCTGTGGGAGCTGCTTTTCTTACACACTAAAAACCACAGGGAGGGAGGGTAAAAGTACTTGGGGAAGGAGCAGAGGGGAGATACAGCACAAGGAAGCCCTTATAGTGTGAGGTTGGTGATGGATGATGCCCAAAGATGTCCTTGTGCTGGTCCTCTGCCAAAGCGGGGTTGAAAGGGAGCCACGGGGTGAACGGTTGTGGGTGGCTCTGCACTCACCATTCACCCACCACTCTTGGCCACAGACCACCCTGGGGCTGCCTTGTCTGGTGTCACCACAGCATCAGAGGACAAAAGCAGCAGCAGAGCTGCCCGTGGTTGAGCTGTCTGCAGGGGAAACGGGCAGTGGATGCCAGCCCTGCTGTGACCTGCTCATTGCAGTGCTGCTGGCGCGGTGCAGGCTCAGCCCCTGAATGATTTTTCCACTGTCACTTAACCTTATAAAGTCTATTAGTTGGCTGCTGCTGGCGTAATTGCTGTAATGCAATCCTGGCTGGCTGTGGGTTGGGCAGCCCCGAGCTGAAGCTCTGATGTCGTGGATGGTCCTGGCCTTGGCTTTTGTTTGCGTTTCATTTTCAACACCCAGTGTAAGTGAACACCAGAGCACATTAGCATCCAAAAGGGGACCCTGCACAGGCTGGTGGCAGGTTTGGCTTAGAGATGGCAAAAGGTGCAGTGAAAGTGGTGGTGTGCCCCAGGAGAGCAGGGCTGGGAGCCAGCAGCACAGCACCTCACTGCTGTGCCTTGCTCCCTGCAGATCCTGGTCCTGGACGGCAAGCTGCTCCGAACGGAACCTGCCAGAGTGATGGAGACGGTCCAGAAATTCCTCGGTGTGACCAACTTCATCGATTACCACAAGACCCTGGCGTGAGTCCTTCCCGAGCTTCTCCTTCCTCCAACATGCCTTTGCTCCTGGTGCAGCCTCCAGCCCTGGGGCTCTCCACAGAGCTCTGCTGGTTTTGGTGAGAGCAGGGTTTCACCTGAGGCTGGAGCAGCAGCTCCTCATTGCTGCAGCCTACGCTGGGGTAGCTGTCATCAGAAAACGTCCAACAAGCACCCTGCTTTGCTGTGCTTACCCAGGCACTGCAGCAGGGATGGTGGTGTCACACCAGGCAGCCTGGGAGCAGGTCTGGGCTCTTGGAGCAGAGCTGAGGGATGCATTTGTGCTGCGTGTGACAGTGTTGAGCCCTGGTACCCCTTCTCCCCATGCACACACTGCAGGTAGCAGCTCTTGCTGCTGGCAGCATGGCACCTCCGTGAGTGTCACCTTGCTCTGAGCCTTCCAGACATTAAAGCCATTTTGGGAAGCAGGAGGCTCCAGAGCTCCTAGAGAAGTAATAATCTATGTGCAGGGCTTGTCTACACACGTGGCTGCTCTGAGTTTGCGCCCAGGTGCTGTGAGGCTCCTGAGGGCATCCAGGGCTGAAAGTGCCACAGGAAATAATAGCTAAACTTAAACAGGGGAAGTTTAGATTGGATATGAGGAAGAACTTCTTTACTGTAAGGGTGGTGAGGCACTGGAATGG
>JANRGW010041720.1:0-13669 GCA_024733675.1 Psilopsiagon aymara | reverse complement strand
AGGTTGGACACAGGGGCTTGGAGCACCCTGCGCTATGGAAGGTGTCCCTGCCCTGGCAGGGGTTGGAGCTGGAGGAGCTTTGAGGTCCCCTCAGCACAAACCAGGCTGGGATTCTGTGAAATCAGAATTATGTGGAACAAAAGATGCCCGTACCCTGGGTTGATGTTGGAGAAATCTCACTGTGAGCCTGCCCAGAGAGGAACCACCTCCCAGTGCTGCTCCAAAGAGGTACATGAAATGGGCTGAGCCTGGCAAGCGCTAACCTGTCCAGGACCTCACCTCTGCAAAGCTAACGAGGGAGCCAGGAAGGGCCACCAAAACTGCCCTCATTGGGAGAAGCCAGGGTGGGTTTGCACCCTGTAAATGCCTGAGCTCCCCAAGAAAGGCATCCCCGGGCCAGATGCTGGAGGTTAAAACCAGATGACGCAAATATTCCACACTGCAGCAGGATTGTGAAAGCAAAATGGCTTTGTCTTCTTCCACAGCCCTTTCCTCCTGGATGGGGACCTCCTCCGGAGGATACTGTCATGGATGTGCGTGCTGGTGTGACATGAAGGGATCTGTATGGATGGGGCTGTGGCGGTGGTCAGGCTCCCGTTGGACTGATGGGACCCTCATGGAGAGTCAGGTTTTGGGCCAGCAAAAGCCCCTTCAGACCCTGTGTTGTGCACTGGGAGGGCACAGTGGCCGTGCCAGCCCCGCTGAAGGGACGTGTCCTCAGCTGCTGGGACGTGACCTTGGCTCTCAGCCCTGGCACTTGCTGCATCCTTGTGGTGGGACCTGTGAGCAGAGCAGGGACAATGCCCAGGGGGGCCGTGGATGATGCAAGTCACCAAGCCCTTGAGTAAGAGCCATGCAGAGTATTTCTTCTAATGCCTCCCGTGATTTGGAAGTGACATGTTTACGCTTGGAGATAAAGAAAGCTAAATTCTGGGTCTGAAACATGCCAATGTGTTTTTATTGTGTGTTCATCTGCCTCTAGATTGCAAAGAGATCTTTTTGTAGACGTTGTATGTTTTCCAGTAAAGATTTATAGCTCTTGTTTCTGAAGCTACAAATGTATAGAATGTTTTCTATACATTAGAAGACATTTATATACAAGATATTTACAACGCCTACCGCTGTAAATACCAATCACCCATTGAAATGTCACAGCCTAAACCAGAAATCGCAGGAGATGTAAAATAGGCTCAAAATGCCAAAGGACAGATGACAACAATATGTTTCTTCCATCCGGGAAAACTGTCTTATAACCAGTTTCCACTAATCCTGGCTTTAGGGTGGCTGCAGTTAACCCAGTTCTGGAGTGGGATTCCCGTGTGGCGATGGGCAGTGCGGGGCTGTAACCCCAGGGACTCCTCCAGCTCCTGGGCTGATGCTCCCCTTCAGCATCCCCCTCATCCCAGCCCCACGTCCCCTCTCTCTCCCCACCTATCGCCTCCTCCTGCCCCCCCACTTCCCGCTGCCCTCCCACAAGATGCCTTTGTCCCCTCCCGCGCTGGTTATTATTAAAACCATGTGTTGGAGCAGCTCCGAGGCGCTTCCCGGGGGTCTCCAGGCAGGAAAGCAGCAGGTTTCCCTGCAAAGGGGCTGCAGGGGGATGAAAGGGGGGGCAGCTCCAGCTCCCTAAGGAATAGGACTCCCTAGGGACCCATTGCTTAGCGGCCTTCTCAAAGCCAAACCCATCAGTGTCAGCACCGAAGGGGTGTCCCAATGTGTTCGGTCGCCGAATGAAGTGCTGCCGTCTGGCAAAGCTGCGGCAGGAGTGGAAAAAGATAGCGGCTGATAAGGTGGTTCTGGTTTAATAATGCAGGGGCCAGATGGGAGGCAGCAGGAGTGGGGCCAGGTCGGAGGCTCAGGGCTGCTTTGGGATGAGGAAGGGCTGTGAGGTGATGCTGAGCCCTGAAGAAAAGCAAAGGCAGGCTTTAAACAGGGCTCTGGGTGCTGAAGGTGTCCAAGACGCGGGTGGCTCTGTCTTCACTGGCAGCTTTTCATTCCTCAGACCTGCTCCTAGCCGTGTATATGCAGATGTAACTGCTCTGGGCTTAGGCAGCAACAAGAATCATGCTGGTACCAGCACATTCCCGCCACCGAGGGGCTGGCACTGCTGTGGAGGTGTAACTCAGCCCACATAATATATAGTTTTCAACATTTAAATACTTTTTCTCCTCTTTTTAAGCCCTGCAGGGACTCAGCACTGATTGTTTGCTGGTGCAAAGCTTGCTTTCAGATTGCTGCTCTCCTCTTCCCTGCCCGCTGACCCCAAGCAGGGACCAAAAAGCTGCTGGAACATCCCTAGGGAGCCGCTTTCCTCATCCCTCCCTGGGACAACGCTTGTAGCTGCTTTGCAGGGCACTGGGGGAGCAGAGAGGGGAGGAACCCGGGATCCAGGGCCGCTGGAGGGGCTCTCCAGCGCTCGGTACAGAGGTTTCCTGCTGCTGCACATCTGGGTTGAGTTTCACCGCCGGTCCCTCCCCGTGCATCGTGGGGCCGCTGCTGCCGGAGCCACTGCTGCTTGGGGGGCTGTGACTCGGATCCCAGCACTGGGGCAGGCGGAGGAGGGTGCTCCGGGACGTCTTCCCCACTGCATGGGGGGGCTCAGCCCCCATCTTCTCAGCCCTTCCCCTGCAGCCCAGAGCGAGCACTGCCGACCACCCAGCACGCAGGCAGCCCCAGGACCCTCCAGCTCCTCGGCCTTCCACATCACCTCCATCCACCCACCCTCAGCTGGGATGCTTTCCCTCTCCGCTCCTTTCCATCTCCTCCATCCTCCCTTATCCTGTGTCCTGCACCAGAGAGGGGATGAGCTGATTGTGTCCATGTGCAGCGCCATTGCTATGCTCACACGCACTGCCCTGCACCACACATCCCCAGGGACAGTGGGAAGATGCTCTGACTTTGCACAGAGTTCCCAAACCCCTCCTGCTTCCACTCAGCCCCAGCACAAACAGGGGTTCTAGGGGACCCCTAGCAATAAGGGGCCACCTCTTATTGCAGTCTGCACAGCCCCGCACCTCCTGCCCCTGCTATGGTCCATTCTCAGCCTGGCACTGGGGGGGGATAGCAGCTGCCCCCTTGTATTGGCAGCATTGGGAGAGCAGCACTGGGCTCCTCCTTGCCATGGATCCACAGCTATTGGCTCTGGTGAGGAGATGGAGAGTGCAGCACTATCGCTGCCAGAGCTGCAAAGGATGTTCCAGGGGGGCCCCAGCTCTGCACCCCCAGATGGGTGAGCAGGTTGTCCTCAGGGACCACACCAGTACCAGTATGGGGTCCCATTGGCCAGGGTGGGATGGGAAGGAGCCCCATGGCCAAAGATGGGCGCAGTCCAAGGGTGCCTGGAGGTATTCATTGGGGGGTTACAGTGGGAAGGGAGAGAACAGCATCACAGTGAGCTGCTGTTGGGGTCTCTTCCCTGGCCCACACACATTCACATGGATATTTATACAGGATGGGAGCAGAGCATCCAGCCCCACGTGGCCGTGTGCCTCCCCAAAGCCATCCAGACCCAACACAAATCCAAAGCCTCGGAATGAGCCAGAATAAATATTTTACGGTAAATTACCAAGGCTAATAATTATAAAAATCTGTACTTGTGACCCGGAGCCAGGAAAAGGTTTCCAAGCAGCTGGGGACCACATGGGTGACAACCCCTGGCCGGGATGGTGGGCTCCTCCCTGCTCATGGGGAGCAGCAATGGGGTAGGGACCAGGGGGTGGGTGTCCTCCCCTGGTGCTGGGGTTGCTGTGGGATCTCTAAAGCTCTATGGAAGGAGTAGAGACAGGATTTCCCACGATGGATGCTGCTGCTGGGGTTTGGGCAGGCTCTGGGAGCCCTTGTGGCTATTGTATTGCTGATGTACTTGGGGGACGCTGAAGGAGTGAGGAAGAGGAGGAGGCACAGCCCTGGCTGGCAATGGGGTGGGCTCAGAGGTGATTTCTGGGGTGCATTGATCCCTCCTTGGCTGGAAGGAATCAGATCTGCCTTCAATCCTCCCAGCAGCTCTGCCCATCCTCAGGACTGCTGGGCTGGGGTGGTCCCTGGTGGGATGTCTCAGATCGGGCCACGTGCTTGGGGCTGCATGAGGCGCGTGCGGGATGAACATCCCTATCCCTGCCTGGATGGGGGCTGCAGCACAGGGAGGGACCTGGCACCGGATGTGGGAAGCTCTTGCCACTTCTTCCCTCTTCTCCAAGCATTAGTTGGGGGGAGCACAGTGAGAGCACGGCATGGGCAACCCTCAGCCCTCCCTTCTCCTTGCAGACCCTGCTGTGACCATCACCATCATGTCCCCATCACTGTGCCCGCTACCTTGACCCCCTGTCCTCCAGATCAGTTCGACTCAAGCAGCCTGACCCCACTCATGGCTCCCCGCTTCCCCCCAGCCTCTTTTCCTTCCTCCCTGCCCTGATTCATAGCAGAATACGGGCTGTGTTTCAGGTCAGACCTGGCTCTCCCTCGCACCACTCCTCCGGACCATGACTCAGTCCACGGCAGCAGCATCCGCGGCTCCGGCCCCGCTTGGCTCCGCTCCCACCCGGGACAGCTTCAGCAACAATGGTGTTGGCCTTGAGTGAGCTTACACAGAGCGACAGACTCCCTCCACACCCGACCAGGCTTGGCTGAGGAGTGAAGGGGGGGACCCATTGATTGTCCCCAACCAGAGGCTTGGAAGTGTTTGGTGAACACTGAGAGCTGAGCATCCCATCGGCACCGCCGTGGTGGTCCCACTCAACCCCTCCTTGTCCCAGGGTCTGAGAGAGGATGGGCATGCCCTGAATCACCCAAGGGCTTTGATCTGCTCTTCGGGGCACACAGCTCCATCCCTTTGTGTGTCCCCCCCATACCCTGACCTGTGCTCAGCCCTCCCTCCGTGTGCCTGCAGCGGCAGCCCTTGGCTGAGCGCTGCCCTTGGCTCCCACCGATCAACAGGAAACGGGAGATGGATTTCTCGGCAAACTGGGCTTTCCATAAACAGTCTGAGGGGCCGACCCGCGACGGCGGGAGCAGCGCAGCGCCGGGGCCGGGCTTTCCAGCTGTTTATCGCATTGCTCTGCTCTCGCTTCCTCCGCGGCTCCGCAGCCCAGGGCTCCTCTTCTCTCGTACAAATCAGATCTGAGCCTGTCCGGGCTGCTGCCGTTCTGATGCGCTCGGGATGCTCGTGCTGGGCAGGCAGCATCCCATGGGTCCTGAGCCCCGCTCTGGATGTAAAGTGCCAGAATCCCACCCCAGCCCTTTCCAGATCTTAAATCCCGCTCCCTTTGGAGCACACAGCCCAGCTCCGTGGCGCTGGGGCTCTCTGCCCCAGGCCAGCCATCAGCTAACCAGACCTCACTGGCACACCAGCCTCCAATTTCTCGGCAATCAGGACTTAAGAAAATACAAGCTGACCCCAAGAGGTGAGACAGGGCTGGGAGGGAGGCAGCGCTGGGCTCTCCGCCTGCTTCTCATTAGAGCAGCTTGCTCAGCTCCCCCATCCCAGCCTGGCGAGCTCAGCAGCTCTGGTATTTCCCAGTGATGGTTTTGCCCTCCTCAAACAGCCATGAGATGAGAGATTCAGTTGTAGAGCATCCCTCCATCCACCCGTCCATCCCTTCCAGCAGGACAGAGTTCCTCCATACCCGTGCACCCTCTGTGACCCATATGGGTGTCCCCGGGTGCTGATCCTGACCCAAGATGCAGCGCCAGGGGCTGCTCCATCCACATTCCCATTCACACCCCATCCATGGGACAGCAGGGGCTGTGTCTTCGGGTGGTGGGGTCAGCCAGCAGCACTGGCCCCCTTTGCTGAGTCAAACAAAGGGGCTTTCTGCTGGCTCAGGCTGGGGGGAGCGTGGCCCGTCTGGAAGTGAAGCCGCCTGCGTCAGAGGCAGACGGCGGCGGGACAGGGGGGTCTTCCAGAGGGCAGGAAAAGCGGTGGCGGTGGCTGCATGGAGCTGCCGGCGGGAGCTTTGCTGAGGCCAGACCCCAGGGCCCTCATCCCCCAGCCCCAGGTTGCCTTTGTAGGCAGGAGGATGCTGGATGCAGAGGGGCCCTGTCCTCACCCCATGGTGCCACCAGGATGCTCACGGTGCTGTCAGTCCATCCCACAAGCCAAGCAACTCCGACAAATACGCTATTTTCTGCCTCTGAAAGGCACAAAAATGCACCATGGAAAGGTGAGAGTGGGCACATAGAGGTTAAAGCAAAGAGCAAGAGACCTGGCACTACACCAATTCCAGCAGGTCGGAGTCGATGGCAAGTGCTAGCTCCTGGCTCCTCCCCACCGCACCAGGTACAGCCAAAACCTTCCCGCAAGAGTCAACTGCGTGATGCACCACAACACAGGCAGCTCTGTGCAGCCCCACAGGCGCTGCTGGCGCGGCCCCCGTGCGTGTTCTGGCACCGAAACACACATCCTACTTCATGTGATGGATGTGCGGGAGAACACGTCTGCCTGCAGAGAGGGGATGCGGATGGTGGGACGGGGTCGGGAGCAGGGCTGGTAGGGGAGGTGGGATGCTCGGATATGGGGCTGGACAAAGAGGAACACTGCTTGGAAACGGGCTCGAGTGGTCCAGGGCTGTGTTTGGGAGGCAAGCTGGTATGTGGGTGTGCTGGTGTGTGAGGACGTTGGGTTGGGGAGTGTGTTGAAACAGAAGGGTTTGATTTCTTGAAAGGGCTTTTCTGGTCGCTTGGAATATAAAATGAAACGTTACCAAAGGGAAAATAAAAGGAGGAAAATCAGCATGAACTGTTCCTTCCCACCTTGAAAAGTCCCCTCCTGCAGTCACATTTCTTGCTTGCTTGCTTGTTTTCCAGCCTGGGCATGAAGC
Organism: Psilopsiagon aymara; assembly: GCA_024733675.1. Taxonomy (NCBI): domain Eukaryota; kingdom Metazoa; phylum Chordata; class Aves; order Psittaciformes; family Psittacidae; genus Psilopsiagon; species Psilopsiagon aymara. The sequence continues at coordinate 6,854 of JANRGW010041720.1, read as the reverse complement.
TGTGCTCAAGGGCTCCCATGTCCCTGTGCCATAGCCCTGCTGCTCGGTGAGGATGGCCTTTGGGGAGCCACCCTGCAGGGATGCTCCTGGCCAGGGATGTGCCAGTGTGGGATGACGGCAGTAGCATCCCCTGGTGTTTGGAGGAAAGAAGAAACCGCATGGATGTAGCCAGTGCCCAAATGCTGCAGGAGTGCAACCAAACAGTGTCTGATCCTGCAGTGAGGGATGCTCGAGTGAGGGGACCATGAGCTGGTGTCCTCAGCCCTGCATCCCAGTCCCCAGTGTGACCAAGAGGATGGTCAGCACATGGGGAGGCTTCAAGCATGATTCGTGCCATCATGCCCAACTCGACAACACGGTTGTGCAATGGGATGCTCCTGCAGGATTTGCTTGTGCAATTGTAAATCAAACCAGCAGCTTGTCTGGGGCCAGCAACCCCAGCGAAGGATGCTTCCAGCCATGCAGGACTTCAGGGACTCCAGCATGGCCTCTCCATGAGCACAGGCACAGGAGAGAGCTGCAGGAGCTGGAGGTGCTAAGCCACGAATGTGTCCCTGGCACAGCCCCTGCCTGTCCCTGGGCAACAGCCAACAAGGGTCTGGATCCATATCCCTATTCCCACTGAATTTACCCCTTACATTCCTGTTTATTCCTTCTGGAGGTATTTGGTTTAATTGGTCCCTGGTGAGGTGCTGGAGCCTGCAGGGCTGCAGGGCTGAACCATCCCAGCTGCAGCCACTGCTATCCCATACCAGCACCACATCCCCTGTGCAGCAATCCCCATGCAAGGGGCACCCAGGGGTGCAGATACCGACCCCCCCCCCCCTTGGTATGGAGCTCATCCAGCCTGCTCCAAGCATTGCCCCTTCTCCTCAACTTCCAGCTCCGGGAATGCCCCTAGCCGCAGACCCCGCCGATTGGAGACGTTTCACATTCCTCCCAACGCCAAAGGGATATTTTATCAGCGGGGCTCTTTTTTTCCTGCAGACTATTTTCTTTTCATGAAAGCATTAAATGGCCTCAGAGATAAGGAGCAGATTTACAGCAGTTCACACCGAAGCAGCCAAGACACTGGCAAGGAAAAATGCCTCCCCTCGCACGATCCCCACCCTGGCCGCTTCCTCTCATTCTCTCCCAATTCTCCTGACTCCCACGACAAGCTCTGCCTCCCCGTCCCAGCTCTTCCTGCCCACAGCAGAGCTCGACACGAGGTCACCCACTGAGCCAGGGGCTGTGGCATGAGCTGGTGAGGGCACAGACCCGTTCACCATCGCCCCAGGGATGCTCATGCACGCTGCCTGCATCCTGGGGCGATGCGGCCTCGTGTCTGGCGCAAGGATGGATCCAGGCTGTGCAAAGCCTGCCTCACCTTTAAAGTGAGCCAGTCTCAAAGGGTTGATGTTAATGTGGGTCTGGGTGAGACCTGCAAGCCCTCCCTTTCCTTACCCCTATAAAGCATGCCTTGTTCCGTCGCTGCTGCTGGGAGCTGCTCCTCAAGCCAGCTGCGGGCTCATGGAGCTGTAATGTTTAACTTAACCCAAACCTGCAGTAAATTTTCCTTGCAGCCCCCAATTTGCTGCCCTCCCCTCGCCCCCGGTGCTGAAGCTTTATGGGCTCTGAAGAGCTGTAAAGGCCCTTTACTGGATGTGCTTTTTATTTCAAATTAGAGTGGGACTGGATAAACACCGGGCACAGTACGGAGTTTGCAGGAGCGCTGCATGGAGTGGGGACGGGGGCTCGGGGACAGGCTCTGCAGCATGGATGTGTCCCCTCACCCCGGACAAGCTGGGCTGATGCCTTTCCCATCTTGGTCAGCCAAAACCACAAGGAGGAGGAACCCACTTTGAGAGCTCCCATGGGTGCCATGGCAGGGGGTGGGCTCCACTGAAAGGTTCCAGTGCTGAAGGGTCCCCCCAGTTTGGCAAAACCAAAGCACTTTGGTGGTTCCCTCTGTCTCAAACCCTGCTTGAAGGTTTGCCACCAGTTGATATCCTCTCCTGCCCAGCAGGTCCAAGTCAACACCTCTTCTATGGAAATAAGGGAGGGATGCAATGCCAGGGGCCCAGATGTCCCCATCCCGTGTGGAGGTGTCTGGCGAGCTCTGCAGGGAGCAGTGCCAGCCACCCTCTGTGCTACAGACCTAGAGGTGTCCCTTCCCTGCTTGTGCAAGTGGTGTCACCCTATTTGCAGGCACTGTGAAGGGAGACAGTGGGGAATGGGTGAACAGCACAAGGATACCCAATAGGGATGTTTTCCAGCCCTCCCCTGCCAGCACCTTGCCTGCTTTCTGCTCCCAGGGATGCTCTTGTGTCCTCGGGGTGTAAGTAGGGAGGGAACACACTGTTAGCCCTCCTCAGTCCCTCTCTGCCACCGCTGCTCCATGGGGCTCTGCTGTGTCCACAGGACAGGAGGGCTGCTGAGGTCTCAGCTGCCCAGGGATGGCAGGACCAAGTCCCCCCACTTCACCCCACGGACACTCAGCGTGTCCCAAAACCAGGGATACCCCTCCCTAGCCTCGAGTTTGGGGTTGGATTCCCTATTGAATGGTTCCTGGTGAAGCCAAGCAGTTTCCAGGCTGCGATTAAGGGATTCCCCCCCCCATACAAGCATAGGGAGGGGTGCTGGGGCAGAGGGGCTGCTTGCTGCTGCCTGCATCCCCTGGGGACATTCACCGTGCCCCATAGCCGAGCATGGGGCTGTGCTTCGAGCCGCTGCGCGCGCTCGGAAAGCATCGGTGGTTAATGCCTTCAGCATGTATGAAATATCCCATATGCTGGGAAACAAAAGGGGCTCTGTGCTATTAAAGTTCCATTTCCCCACTCCCCTCCTCCCGCCCCTCTCCCCGCTGCTCACCCTGCCCTGAGCAGCGCGGCTGCACCAGGAGCAGGCAACCAGACCCCCAGATCCAGGCTGGGACCCCGGGGTCCGGGCATGGAGGGGGGAGCACAGGCTTGATCCCCCCCCCAGCTCATCCGGAGCACATGGAGAGCAGTGAGCGGCGCTTCCCCCTGGGAGAAAAGGGAAGTGGAAAGAGGTGAGCGTGGCGAGCATGAGCATCCCAGAGTTGCGCTGGGATCCGTGGCTGCCCCAGTGGGACGCTGGATGGGAATGGGGGGCAGAGTGGTGTTATCCAGCACGAGGTTTGGAAACCAGGGTGAAGGAGCCTTTCAGGAGAGCAGAGGGTGGAGGTGGGCTTCCATGGGACTCCTGGCTTTCTTTACCCGCAATGGGGGCTCTCTTGGCTGCACAAGGACGTGGTGCCAGCATCCAGCCTGCTCTTGATGGGGTGGGATGGGTACTGGTGGGGGGGAGCAGCCCTTTTCCCCAGGACCCCCTGGACCTGCTGGGGAAAGGATGAGCTGCAATAGGGAACAAGAAGACGGAGAGCAGTGCCGGGATGGGGGCTTGGTGGCTCAGGGGGGCAGCCGTGCGCCCCGGGGGCAGACAGGCACCCCATTGCTATCCCCTCGCCTTTCCTCATGTCCGGACCCCTGGGGATCCATGGGGTTTGGTTCCCAGGTCCCGTGGGGTTCCCGAAGGGGTTAAGAGAGGAGAGGAAGAGCAGAGAAAGAAAGCAGAGGGGTGGGAGAGCGCAGCTCGGTCAGGGGCTGTTTGCACTGGCTTGGATGTGTCCTCGGCGTGTTTATTCCTACTGCACAAGCACTTCTGCCAGAAGGAGAGCCAGGCTGCTGAGCACACACACGCGCTGCTGCTGCTCCTCATGCACAGCTCGATCCCAAAGTGCTTCCCACTCTTCCTCTTCCATCTCCTGCCCATAGCATGGGCACCCCTCCTGGCAGTGAGCCCCGGGGGCCCGCAGAGCCCAGCTCGGTACTAACCAGGCTCTCTGCCTTGAGCAGCTGGATGGGAGCAAACCTCATGTCCCAAGGCCACCAGCCTGCTGTGCTGCTGGGGCCAAGGCCTGGGAATGGGCATGTGCTGGGGTTTGGCTCCTTTCCTGGGCTGGAAAGGAAACACCCCCCCTCTCTGGGATGCTCTTTGTTTCCCATGGCCCAACAAAAGCCCTGCCCGTGGGGCTCGGACGGGACAGACCCTGTGCTTGGGTGCACTCAGTCCCCATCTGTGCTGCTGAAATGTCCTTTATCGTGCTGGTCCCCAGGCTGTGTGCATCCATCTCTTCTCTCAGGTCCCATCCTCTCTGGGGCTAGAGCTGGAGACAAGGGACTGTGCAGGGCTGTGGGTGCAGGATCCAGTGGGACCTGCTGCCCCTCTTTCAGCAGCACTGTCCTGCTCCTCATTTTCCTCCTCCAGGCTTCAGGGATGCATGTCAGGGGGGGTGGGGGGTGTCACGGGGCTGCTGGAACTCAACAAACCTCATCCAAGCCATCAACTCTACCATTGACTTTGCATCCACACATGGGCAGGTCGTGTGCCGTGATCCCGGGGTCATGGCCCCTTGTTTGTCTGCTTGGAGGGAGCTGAGGGACTCTGTGATGGCTGTGAAAGCAGGATCACACTGTGCTATCCCATGGGATGGCCCAGGAAGCTCCTCAGCAGCCCCTGGACCCGGGGGACTGCGATGCTCCCATCGTCAATCGATGCTCCCATCGTCAATCGTCTCAGGTCGGACGGCCCCAGATGAGCAGACATTGCTCAAACCGGCTTGTCGAGCCCCTGTGGGGCTTTCTGCTTAGTTAATGGGTTGTGCTTTATGTCTGCTGAGGCTGAGCTCCCTGGGGCAGGCTGAGACCTAAATCCACTGCAGGAAAAGCCCCATGGCTGATGCAGAAGGCTGTCCTGCCCTCCCCACCCCGGCAGGTTTTAGCACAGCCAACAACAGGCACCCCAAGAGCAGGGGGTGACCCCATCCCCATGGTGCTCTCCCCCAGCAGTGGGATTTTGTTGAATTAGGGAGCATTCATCATCAGCCCCGGTGGATTTTTAATGGGATCACCTGGGAAAGGTGTGAAGGTGCCAGAGCCCTCTGGCATCTGCTGCTGCAGCTCTACAGAGAGACCTGGGTGTGAGACCCACCGTGCTGGTGGGTGTATGATGGATAATGGAGCAGGGATGTGCCCATCTCACCAAGAGCTGTACTGTGGTGAGAGCCTTCCTGCCCTGCCTCCTCCAGGATGGCAGCCTGAGCTCTGTGCATCCCGGGGGCTGGAAGGAGCCCCCGGTTCATCACTCAGCTCAGAACCAGTTCATAATGGTGAGGATGGGCTTTTCCATCCCGCTGCCACCAGCCCAGGGCTGGTCTTTCAGGCTGTTTTCACTCTCAGACCTGGTTTTTGTTTCATTGGAGCTCTGAAGAGGCCAGGCTGCAGTTTCACCCCTGGCTTCCTGCAGTGGATCTGGAGCCAAGGCTCCAGATCACAGCCCTGCTTCTCGGGCTCCCTGGGGATGGTCACCAACCTCGGTGGCACCTTTGGGTTGGGGTCCCACAGCAGGACCTGGGGTCTGCAGCACTCACAAACCTGGTACTTTGCTCCCCAAAACTGCACCGTGAAGGGCTCGAGGCAGCTGTGACAGCAGGGCTGGGGCTGTCCTCATCCCGGGAATGCAGCAGCTGAAGCTGAAGTCAGGGTCCAAGATAAGCAAAGGCCAGGACAGGCTGGGACCTGCCCTCTTCGGGAGGATGGGAAGAGGTAATTGCCTTCTGAATCCAGCCAGAAGTGTTGAGCAGGGTCAGTGTCAGTGGGGTGGAGTGCACAGGCTGGTGTCCAATGGATGTAAGTCCCTGTGGACCATCCAGGTTTGCTGCATTCCCCCCACCATGGGGCTAGGAGGTGGTCTGAGCAATGGCCCTGGACCTGCGTGAGTGATCATGCAGTGGTGCAAAGGGATGCAGAGCAATGCAAAGAGACGCTGAGCAGCTCCTGCAGTCCCATCCTTGCTTCCAGCGTGGGCTGGAGGAGGGAGGGAGGACATGGTCCAGCTGTCCGGATGCCACTGTCCTCCTCTTCTCTTGCTCCACTCACTGCTTAATAACAGCAACTCCCCCGGTGCCCCGCAGTCTCTGTCCCGTGCTATCCAGGGTGTTTCTCCTGCTGCTTCTCCCCGCTGCCATGGGCACGGGATGGGACACACCTCGGTGTGGGCAGGGGATGAGGGCACAGCTACTGCATGCGGACTGGCAGCCCGTGTCCCCGCAGGCAGGCCGGGGGCGGCGGGGGTTGCGTGGGGACAGGCACTCAGGAATGTTGTTTTTTCCATCCTGGTTTCCGTCAAGGTAGTAAATCAGCGCTGCAAAAGGCTTTTGTTTCCCTCAGCACGCTGCTGGCTGCTGTGCCTGCCAGCCCCTGCCTCGCCTGCCAGAGCCAGGATGCGACCATCCTTGCCCACACTCCCAGGGCTTGCTCTAGGGTCAGGGTCCATCCTGGTTCAGTGAGGCTGGGGACCTGTGATGCCAAGGGAAGCAATCACATTTCATTCCAGCTTCCCTGTGCCTCTTCCATGGGCACTGGATCACTGTGGAGAGCCCTCAGCCATCCCATGCCACAGAGCTGCATCCCTCCCATTGCCATCCCTTCCATGATGGAAGCAGTCCCGCTCTCCCATGGAAGGTGTTGGGGTGGCACCAGGCTGGACCCAGCCCTGCAGGGCTTTGGGGTTCAGCTGTGGGCTCCACGGGCTTCGCTGTGCATCCTCCGTCACACAGCTCAGCAGCAGGTCCTGGCCAGGTACCCAGGGAGCTTTGGGCATGGGGGGGGGGGGATATTGGATTGCAGAAGATGAGAGGGAGCTTTTGGGCACAGGGTGGCCCAGGCATGGCTCTAAATGCCACTGGGTGACAGCTACACAGCAAAGACCTCTCCTGTATCAGCTGAGGAGGCGACTCAGTTGCCCTTTGAGAATGAAGCTGACCCAGGCTCCTTGCCCCACCATGGGGG
>JANRGW010041718.1:22188-96696 GCA_024733675.1 Psilopsiagon aymara | reverse complement strand
AGCCGGGAGGAAGCAGAGACAGGACACCTGACCCAAACTGACCAAAGAGGTATTCCATACCACAGCACGTCATGCTCGCTATATGAACTGTGAGCAGTTATCCGGAAGAGCAAGACCACTATTCAGTCAGGCTGGGTATCAGTCAGCGCGTGGTGAGCGGTTGTATTCTCTTCCCTTGTTATTTTCCTCATCATTATTATTATTTCCCTCATCATTATTATAGCAGTGGTTTGTGTTATGCCTTAGTTACTGGACTGTTTTTATCTCAACCCGTGGGTGTTTCATTCCTTTGATTCTCCTCCCCATCACTCCAGGAGTTGGGGGGAAGAAAGAAGGGGAGAGAGAGAGAGGCTGTATGGCTGACTGAGCTTAAACCATGACACCTGAACAGCCAAAAGGGAGATGAAGCCTTTCCTCTGGGTAAGATGTAGGCAAAACAACCTCTTTGTTTTAAAGCAAGAGGTGAAGATGAAGTCCCAAAAGCAGGCCACTGAGGTGATAGTGACACAGCATGATGGTCTGGCGGCTTCTCACCAGCTGACGTGGTATTGTTGCTTTTCAGATGACTGCAAAAAGAACCTAGCTAAATGATGCCGTACATGACTTCTAAGTGAATCATTGTGTAGAACATGTCCTGAACCTCTCTTCCCCTCAGTGAAAAATAAGTTTTTGCACTTGTGGTGCAACAGTTTAAAAGGACCTTAGCATTTAACATCTGGCATTGGGTTCTTTAGTTGCAGCAGATGTTAATTATGAATTGGCAAGGCATAATGCTGACAATCCAAGAGTGAAGGTACAATACATGAAGTTTTGCTGCAAGGCTTCACTAAGTATTAAGTCTCTCTTGGAAGGATTGTTAATAACTTCTTTCTCCTTTGTTTTAAGACATTCTTTCTTGTTATGATGATGTCCAGTTTTCTGTGATTTAATGAATCTTGTGAAGTGAGAATGGTGAAAGCAGAGTCATGTATTTGTTTATTTTAGTTTCTCCTTGAGCTTGATTGCTTAAGTGAAAAATTAAAACTGTTATATTTTGGAGGGGGGACAGCAAAACACCTGTTAAAGATCAACTTTGTAAATAAGGTTAATCTGCATAAATCACTGCATTGGATTTTATGTTAATTAAAGCTTTTGTGCCTTCAGAACGCTAATTGAGGTGTGGAATGTCTCATTCTCCAGCCTCCTTTGCAGAGCGAGCTGCAGGTGCTGAGCATTTTTCAAAGTAAGCCAGCATGGTGCACCCAGAATCAGAAACCTCTTTCAAATGCCTATTTCTATTTACTAAACAAAGGTCTTATTTTAATCATGGTTTCTCAATAAATTTATCTTTGGGCTTTCCTTAACAGCTCAGTGAGGCCAATAGAAGGTTCTTACGAGCTGGACCCCTACTGAGGGACAGTGAGGTGAGGAATAATATAAGTATCTACTAAAGTATCATAAAAACGTGATTTTGCCCTTTCTGATGAATAAATTTACATTCTTTAGCAGGGTCTCTGAAATGTCAGTTGAACATGACGTGTGTGTTTGGGAAGCTACTGTTTCTTTTCAAAGGAATCACACCAAAGCTTGGGCCACCAAATAAATTTTGTGGTTTAACTTTCTCCACGTGTGACAGTGTTTCAGGTTGGGAAATCTGATTTCATAACATGTGAATGTCACAAATGGAGTTCACCAGGTTCTAGGTAATTCTGAAACTGAGGTTTTTTTTGGGACTGCTCTTTGAAATGTAGAAAGCTTCATGAATTCTACAATAGCAGTCATAGGCAGGAACTGTGGGACAGTTTGGATGGACCCTGGGTATATGTGTTCTCATTTCCTGCTATTTTTGATTGAATCTCCCTGTTACTTTTGGAGGAAATAGTAAATAATTGCTCCAATTGTAATTTGGCTGAACACTAGCCTTAACATGGTTTATACATTTGTAAAAAACTCAGTGGAATACTTCATATCCATACACCCTGTATATATGTGATATATTCAAGACCTTCTATTCAGATACATGAAACCCTTGTGGCACTAAATTGTTACAGTGGTTCTATGTTGTTTTGTAACTGTACCACTGGGATAATAGGTGTTTTGTTTCGAGATTTCTTTGGCATTTCTTACAGTGAAATTGCATCCAGTCTCTTAATCCTGAACCACAGGTGAGATCTGGTGAGCATCTGGTCAAGGTTTGATAATAATCTGGATTATTACAGAGTATTCAATGGCTTCTTTAAACATGAAAGATGTTTCTGAATTTCTGTTCTCTGTGTTGCCTTTGAAGCTTCATGATCAAACACTCCTTCAGACATCAAACCTCTGTGCTGAAGAGCATTGATTTATAAGAGAGCATTGCTGTCAAGGCAGTGTAAATAAAAGCTCAAAAAGTCAGGTTGTGTTTCAGCAATATTTATTTAACTTTTGCTTGAGGGAAGGCAATTAAAACATTTGTGTTATTTATACAAATGAGGATAAATAAAGTGTGGTTCAGTAAAACCGAAGACTTTTATAGTGCATCTCTGTGATGCCATATGGAGCTTTATCTTATCTAGACACCTTATCTAACTTCTCTAAACACTGAGTTAACTATAAATAAAATTGTGGAAACCCATTAGATCTTACTCATCTTACTCGCATAATAAAAGTGTCTTGTAGTTTTTTCTTTCCTTGTTTTGACTTTGGTTATTTGTTTTGCCAAATTAAAGAAAATCAAGTCCTTTTTCAATTTTGAAACATACACAACAAATCGTCCATAGGAAGCAGAGGTACTTGGCTCATGTGAAAAGTATGAAGCGACCTCACCAACCACCCTGAAGTCAATGACAGTGCTGCAGTGGACACCATGAAAGCCAAGCTGTCTCTTGTGGTTTCATCTACTGATTTCCATGTGGGTAGATGAACTATATCCCAGCTGGCGGCAGCAGCAGGCAATTGCTGCCTCCTTAACTGTATGGGAAAGGGGAAAATACTGTCTTTTGAATCCACCTTGTGGGTTCAAAATCTGCAAGGTGATGGCTGCTGTAAGCCATTTCTAGCAAGACAACAACCCTGGAGAGCTACAACCACATGCAGTTTTGGGGAGTAAATTGTGGCTATGGTACTGGGAATAGAAGAAGCTACAGTGGCATGTGTGTGTAAGGAAGGGAGGCATTAATGACATGATAGTAAATATGCATCAAATCAAACTGGTGGTTTTTGTTTGTTTGGGGGTTTTTTTAGTAAATAATTTATTGAAGTGAATCTTCTCTCAAGTGAGAAATAAACTCTTTACGACTCAAATTTGAATGGGAGAACTCTGTCTTTATGCTTCTCTGTTCCACATGAAGAGTATGTGGATAAGAGGAGAGTCTTTGAGGTTTATAGCCCGTGGCTCCCCAGCATTGTATATTTAATTTTGGCTTTTGGGTCAGTTAAAGGTAACAAGGACAGTGAAAATTTCCTCTTCAAAGCTATACCTGCCAGCCTGGAAATCTAGAAGCTGCAAGTTAGCCACTGAAGTTAGATATATATTTTTCCCACAAACAGGATTCAGGACTAAATCTCAGCTAAGAATTGACTGATAATTGTTACCTCTTGCTTGTGGTCTTTCAAACAACTCAGTGGTCTCTCTCCTGTTACAAATGATGTGATGTTTACATCCCAGAAGGCCACCACCTCAACAGATATCTTTCCCTGGATGAGAGGTGTCATTTGGTGGGTAGATTGAACAACTCTTTTTGCTTCCTGGACCAAGGGATTTACACTTACCCTCTATCATACTTAGTGTTCTACATCATGTGAAATGTATGTAGTGTGTAGTGGAGGTGTTTGAGTCTTGTGGGGGAAGTTTCGAAGTAGGTAGGTTTTGAAGAAAACACTTCCTATATGTTTCCACTATCTGGGTTGCGAGTACTGTGTATTTCTGCTGTAGCAGAAATTTTCTTCAAGTGCTTCTATGCTTTGTAACTTATTTTGCATATCTGTTTTGCTGCATTTTAAAGCTACATCAGTCCTATAGTACCTTTTGACCATTCGATCCAGCTTTTAAAGAATTGTAAAATACCCAATCAAAAATCCAGTGGTTACTACAAAAAAAAAAGAAACAGCTCTGGTGTTTCAAACAGTTAAAAAGTGGGTTAATTTCCTCTCTACCTGAGATGAAGGACTGAAGCTTTCCTCTATTTCTTGATATGTAAAATGCTTCTCAGTTTTTATCACTATATCATAAAATATCAGAATTTTTCCAGGGGCTGTTCAAGAAAAAAAAAAAAAATAAAATAGCAGAGACTCTCAACATGAGATTTATTGAGCACTCCCCTGCTCCAAACTCCAGCACTGCTCTGAATGGTTTCTGGAGTACTCATCACTCTAAACACTGCAATTGTTTCTAGCATGTGGGTGGTGGGAGTACTGGAGTCTGAAAAGCAAAGTGGATGCAGTTTGGATCCTCAGTTTGCTTGAGGTGCTCCTCTTTCCTCCCTGTCCTAAAGTCTGTGCCTGTTAGGGTCCTGTCTGTGGGTCCCTCTTCCCTTGGTGTTCATGGCAGCACTCCCAAGCTTAAGCAGTTCCTTGCCCTCCTTCACTTTTGTGTAGCTGGCACAACAGATGGCTCAGGAATATACGTGCTTTGGGGCCTCTCACATTCCATTTCTCCCTTTCGAAATCCAAACCCTCATCTAATATCCATAATCCTTCATGTCAACTGTTTCACATTAAAAAGAGAGATATTTTAGGTTTGCTAAACAAAATTTCCTAAGGGCAGACCTGCTAATGATTAGCTGATGTAGCAATGCCCAATAAAAGCAACTTGTAGTGGTGAAGTAAATGTTACCGCACCCAATAACCAATGGAGTAATTCCATTGTTTGCTGATTTGTAGAATTCAATTGTGAAAAGTTTTAAGATGACTAATGATGTAACTCTTGTGTTCACCTCATGAACACTTCAATAAGTTACTCGGATTTTACTAGCAATAAACCAGCCTTCACCATCTTTCATTTGAATTTTTGAAAGTGCTTTACAAACAAGTCTCAGAACACCATGATTGCACTAGATTTTCTATGCTGTCTCCTTAGTATACTCTTTATTTCTTCTCAGATCATTCAAATGAATCGGCAAGGCTAATGGCTTAAGACATGGAAAAAGTACAGTGAAGCCATTTCCTTCCTTCTTTACACTAGCCCTAACATTTCTTTGAGTGTACATGAACTTGTCTGCAACTCACTGGAACATGAGGTGTGTACTTGATGTGATGCATGGAGTCACATCAGGTACAGCAATGCACACAGTGGTATCAGTCTGTAAAGAGTGACGCTGGGAGGGAGGCATTATGGATGTGGTGTGCTGGGTGACCATAATGGCCAGAGAACCCTTGCTTTGGTTTCAGTTTTCAACCTGTGGCTTTCTCTTTGTCTAAATGTTTGCAAAGGAGAACACTTTCACAAAGGTCTATCTGAAAAACATGGTGTTTCATTAGATGTTGCTCTAATGGGATTTCTGTAAACATCTGGACAGCAATCAGTAGTCTTAAAATAGTGGATTTTGCCAAATCTCTGTTGACCTTCAGACTTCAGGGTAAATTTAAAGCTAATTCTACTGAAATAGGAGAATTACTCAGGTTTGTACCAACCTTTATCCTAAAAAAATGTCTGTGTGCATCTGCTTTTCTGCAACCATTGCAATCAGCCCTGTCATAATAAAAATAACTGTCATAAACTCATTTCTCTCTTAAGTTTGGGCAGGATGTAACTTACCTCATCTTTAAAGAACAACACTGGCACTCTTGCTCCCGCTATCACTGTCTCTTTGGAGACCAACATTCAAATGCAAAAAGTCAATTCTAACTGCCATACAACTTTTTAATGAAAGATCTAAGTTCCACGGGTGAAACGCGTACCCAATTTTATTGAACCTGGAAAGAAAGGTTTGCTCATTGAGAATGCCCAGAATAGGTTTCACTTGGGCAAAATAATTACCTACAGTCGTCACAGGTGAAAAGTGTTAGCCAAGGAAGCACATATGCCAGTCTATTAATTTGCTGAGAGACTAAGTAGACTACTTCAAACTGTATTTCTCTGCCTATCGGGGAAAAAAGCTGAGTATGTCCCTTGACTGATTCTCAAAACCGTATAATTAATGACTCCAGAGAGAGTGAGAAAGTTAGAAAATTCTTTGAAAAGGTATTCTGAGTTCTGAAATGACATAGTTTAACATCAAGTAATCAGCAGATGAGAGTCCCCAGCCCATTTAAATATTCAATACTTTATGCATGATGATATCAATCATTTTCACAAAGCACAAGCTCCTGAAAATCTGCTATGTTTCTCCTTAGCACCAATTTTTACAGTAAGTATGAAGAGTGATTTACTACGTACGTCTGTGCATGGAATTTCTATTGATACTAGTGAGGAATATGTGGGCTCCCAGTCACGGGCACAGTTTAGCCTCCGGGCAGTTCTCCTCCAAATGAGACCATGGGGAACAGTACCACACTGGGCTGCCAAAGGAGCTCTGATTTCCATGATTTTGTACAATTGAGTACTCTTCTTTGCAACCTTTCAAAAGCAAAAAAAAAAACCTTTTCTACTCAAAATACAATTCCTAGGACAACAAGAAGCTGAGGGTAGTTTTTGAAGTACTACCCCAATAGGTTTTGTTTAAAGTTATCTTTATTTTCTCTTCAAGCATGTAGGTTTGATTAATCTTGAGTTTCTCCACGATAACTATTTCACAATTGTTATTTTGCTGTAAGTCCATGCATAGATAGTCTTGTTGTATACAATTCTGGTTTCAAATCAGTTCACTTTGGGTAATCGCTGCTAAGGACACTTACTGTGGAGTATTTCACTAAATGCTCAACTGTAGGGAAGCCCAGAAACATTTTATTCCCCCTCGGATCACAATGAAGGTGATAGACTGTTGTCATTTGGAACATACTTGTTTTGTAAGCTAACTCAGAGGAAGGCAATGCTCCTGAATTTATCTTTACGCTTTTTAGCATACTTTACTTCCCTGGCTTTGCTCTGTATTTCCCACCTGCAATTAACCCCTTATGGATCTCATCTTGTCAGTAAGATTGAAGGAGAAATCTAGCAAACACTACAGCATCATTTCTATGCATCTCTTGCTCACATCTACTCTAGTCACTATAGTGTAAACATACTCTATCCAATTTACTTTCTATTCTCTTCTTGATAGAGATGCTATTTCCTCTCCTATTATACATCGACTTGTATTCTCTCCAACCAATGTAACTTTCATGCCTGCCCTGTCAGCAGCTTCTATTGCCTCTGTCTCTATATTCTTTCATAAGTTTTTTAGTATCTTCATTTTCTCAGAGTGCAATTTAATGACATCCCAGCTCAATTTCATCCTTTGCTTTGGTCAGTCTGCAGTTCATTCACACTTTCAAAGGCTTATGCTCCCATAGCTTTTAAATAAGCACCTGTTGGTCACTTAATCACCAAGTGTTATGTACCATGCTGTGCTGGGAAAAAACATCAGAGTAGGTGAATATTATCTGATGTAGTATAAGATTACTTGCCTGCATTAAAAGATGTAATCTTTGGATTTTTGATGAATTACCGAGAGTAACTCTGCTATAATAGTCACTTTTTAACATGGTATTACAGAGAAGACCCCAGTCTATACCAGAACTTACTTTATGGTGAGAGAGAGAGTAGGATATTATAATAAGTAAGATGGAAACACATGCTGTCTTGTGTTTTCCATTGGATCCAGAATCAGAGGAATTTCCTATGCAGGAATATGTGTAGCAATAAGGTAACCAGTGCCCTTTTAGACACCCTGCCTGCCCTTCATCTGCCTTTCCAGAGGTTGCAGATGTGCTGCAGAGTCCTGTGTCACATTTGCCAGCCTCATGCAGAGTTCTTGGAACCACAGGGTGTCAAAGGCTGCTTTGTATCTATTGCATTAAGTGCAAGTGCTTTGGCACTTGAATTGTTCTTTATGTGCCCTGAGTCCCAGTTAAATGCCTTGGCTGTGAACATGGGGGTTTTTATGAAGATGAAAATTCTCCTATCATTACAACTAGCACGGAATTTAATTCTTCATATCAGAAGATATTGCCATGGAAGCAAATTCTCCTGAGTGCTTCTCAATGACATAATTAAAGACATAACAGGAACGTGAAAATTGCATGTCTGCAAGACAAATTGAAAACTTTCTCTCCTCCCATCCCTTTGAAAGAAAATGTGGAGTGAAACGTTAAAATTCTCAACAATCCCTGTTTTGTAAGATTGCAAACATCTTAAGTGATTTATTATCACTCTAGGTATTTTCTTTACCACACTTGGCTTTGAAACACTCTTTTAAATACAAACATGCCCTCTATTACTTTGCATGGCGTAATATCGTAAGCACCAGGGTGCAGTGTTGGTGGGTGGGCTCTTTTCTTTTTCTTGCTAAACACAGGAATTCTCTAATGTTATAAGTACCAGCGCACATGAATGATTCGTGAGGGACAGTCCCTTTCTCCCACTCCTCTGCTGCCTCTTTTTCCTTTCAGTTAATTCAGTAAAGCCTCATGAGTGTTGGAAGGTGGAAGATGAAGTCATGCAAATCAACACACCTTAAATCATTGGGCAACAAAGGAACCCTGTTGATCTCCCCAGACTTTTCCGACCTGGAATGAAATCCCACGTGAGGCATACCAAATGCTTCTGCTTATAACAGAAGTGCTGATTCCTCTTTCTGGGCCAAATGCTACTCTTAGATGCATATGTGAGGCCCAGCTGTAGGAAATGGAAGCCAAATGGAGCATCCACTAGCAGAATTTGTCCCAGACATACCAGGGAAATTCCTAGTCCTGTTAATTGACTGCAGTGGTGACACTGAGGTCATTACTTACATCAGAAAGTGATGCCACCCCTGTCCTTGGTAATTTTTGCTGTGAAGAAGCCTCTCCTGTATTTCCCCCATTCCCATCTCAAGCAACCAAAGCTGACATGTCTGATGTGCAACAATTTTTCTCCCTAAAAGATCTGTTTCAGTGTCTCTGACTGTGATTATGAACTCTCAATAAATGGGACATGCAACACATTTTTTTGCTGAAACCTATTAGAAGCTGGGAGAGATGTGAACAGCCAGATTCTCTACTGCACTGAGACATTTTGTACTGTTAGAACAATGGGACCAAAATGAGACGGATCTTCCCACTGTGCAATTTATTCTGTTGTTGGGAAATCTTTAGCCCCAGTTGCTTCTGCAGCTGGTGGCAGCAGAACGCTGAAGACAGGAGATGACAGGAACAGTATTGCTTTTCCCTGCCCTTGCAGGCTCTTGATAAACAGCTGGTTTAGCTTAGAGCAACTCCAAGGGTTGGTTTTTTTCCAAACTGCTCATGATCTGGTTTAGATAAAATTAGAACTGGGAAGCAGCAGCCAGCTCCATTGTCATCCTTCTACCTAATAGCTGCAACTGGCAGTTGTAGGGTTCTGCGAAAAATGCTGAGGGACTTGCTACAACCAGGTGGTTGGTGACAGCAACATGGCTTCACTAAGGGTAAATCCTGCCTGATCAATTTGGTGGCCTTCTATGATGGGGCTATAGACTGAAAGATAGAGGCAGAGCAGTTGACATCATCTACCTGGACTTGTGCAAAGCATTTGTCCTGGGTTCAGCCATAGCAGTCATTTGTCTCCTTCTCAGTAGCTGGTGCAGTGCTGTGGTTTTGACTTTTGGCCCGGGAACAGAGCTGATAACACCGATGTTTTCAGTTGCTGCTCAGTAATGTTTACTCTGACCAAGGACTTTCTCAGTCTCATGTTCTGTCAGGGAAGAGGGGAAGCCGGGAGGAAGCAGAGACAGGACACCTGACCCAAACTGACCAAAGAGGTATTCCATACCACAGCACAACATGCCAACTATATGAACTGCAGGCAGTTACCCAGAAGTGTTGGATCACTGCTTGGGTCGGGCTGGGTATCGGTCGGCAGGTGGTGAGCGGTTGTATTCTTCCCTTGTTATTTCCCTTATCATTATTGTTATTGGTGGCAGCAGCAGTGGTTTGTGTTATACCTTAGTTACTGGACTGTTCTTGTCTCAACCCATGGGAGCTGCATTCTTTTGATTCTCCTCCCCATCCTTCCAGGAGTGGGGGGAAGGAAGGAGGGAGTGAGCGAGCAACTGCGCAGTTGAATTGCTAGCTGGGTTTAAACCATGACAGCATTCGATGCTGTCCTGCATGGCATAGGACAAGGGTTAGTGGGCTCAAATTTAAACAGGGGAAATTTGGGTTATCTATAAGGAAGAAATTCTTTACTGTGGGGGTGGTGAGACACTGACACATGTTGCCCAGAGAATCTGTGGCTGCCCCATCCCTGGCAGGCTGGACAGAGCTTTGAGCAACTGGTCTAGTAGTGGAAGGTGTTCCTGCCCATGGCAGAGGTGGGTAATGAGATGATCTTGAGGTCCTTTTCAATCCTAATCATTCTATGATTCTATAGCACAGGGGCAAGTGTTCTCAGCCTTCTTTATCCAGCCCTTTCCTTTCATGAAACTGGTTGGAGATTTGTGACTGCTGCCCATCTGACTTTTTGAAATTCTTGGCAGTTTCAAAAGTTATTAGGGGGGAGATAAAGACGTACACTCACTTCTCTGCATACATCACATATGCATTATTTCCTTAGGAAACTAGATCTAACATCAAACCAAGAAATGTAGCTATTTTTGGTCATGTTCTGAATGCTAGATTTGCATTAGTGTGACACCAGTAATGCCACTTATTCATAGAGATATGACAACCCCAAAGGTTTACTGCTTTTTTTGGCACCCCTGAAACCACTTACAGTAGGACCAGGCAAGTTTAAATTGCTATCAGTTGAAAATAGTAGCATTTTAAAATCACTTTGTGGGATATGTATCACTTGAGAAGGTTCTGAGTAACCATGAATCAAGCCTCAAACCTCTTACCACGTTAGGAGACCATCTAAATCTTCCCATCCTCTCAGTGAAGAACAATAGCTTTCATTCAGAGAGACACTATTAATGGCAAAATGGTTTAAAAAAAAAAAAAAAAAAAGAGGGAAAAGGAATAATAATAAAAACCCCTTCTATCACTCAACTTACAGATGCATCTAATTGATTTGAGGGCTGGCGGGGAGTGCCATGGCAGCTGGCTTGATGTAGTAATTAATGCAATCATCCTTCTTTGTTATTACTTTAATAAGGTAAACACCCTGTTAAAATAAACTGAAACAGTTGTCTCTGGCCAAGAGCTTGCAGTTGTGGTGAACAGCATAATAACCCCACAATGTAAAACTTGGACAGGAAAGAATGAATTACATTAATCCCCAAAGGTTCTTACTGCCGACTTCTGAAGTTTTAACTTTAAAGTCAGAGTGGAAAAGGAGATCTGAAACTTGGAGGCTATTCACGCTGTGGCTCCTGAGAGAAAGCAGTGTGTGTCTGCTTGAGTACCCTGAATCCTGCTAATACAGGTTGGAGATAAGCTCAGTTTCTGCAAACACTCATGCTTGCGCTTATCTGCACTACCACAGAGAGTCCCACGGTACTAAAAGCTAGGCACAGGCATAAAAGTAGGCACTTGCACAGGTAGCTTTTTGTACTCTATCTGAGTATCAGCATGAAGAACAAGGATTTCAGTTTGGGTTTTAATCTAACAACTGTTTTCTAGAGGCGGTTTCCAGCAAACCCCACTTTCAGTAGCATGATTCAAAGGGCTGCATTATTTGTTTGTGTTGTCCACTTCAGGTAGTCATTCTAAACAGCAGCATTAAGGACAGCGGTGCTGTGTTGTGAAGGATCCCTTGATAAAAGGGAGTTGCTGGAACACACAGCAAAATGCAAAAAAACCCCCCAGATTTTGCAGTGAATAATACCAATAATTTTATCTCCTGTTTAATTACAATGTTTTAACTGAAAGATGTGTGCAACTCAGAATTTTATTCAGATAGTAGAGATTCATCCACTTCTAAACCCCTTGTTTTATTGGTTTTACCTAAAATGCATGAGCACCCCATTGGACTAAAATCTTTGCTTGTGGCATGTATTTCAAATATTTTTATACAAAACCTACCTGGCTTTCTTGAGAAGTCCCATGGGACCAAAAGATTTGGATTTCTTCTCACTTCCTGCTGTTCCCGTTGACGCCTCAAGCATCAATTACATAGATGATAATTTGCCAGATTCCCATAAGATATAGGTCCAAAGATGAATTATACCACTGGAAATGCATGAGTAACTTTCATGATGAATAATGTAGTTTTCAAGATGGTGAGTGCAGAGTGTGTTGTACTAGGGTAGATTTACGGTGTGAATGGGTAATAAGGGGTTATGGCCTCCTTATTCATGTCAGCCAGCATAATATGCTGAGGGTATCATGGGCAATATAGTCTGAATTTGTGGAAATTTTACTTTATTATTTATTTCCAATTAATATAAATTTCTGATTAGGGCAATCAGTAATTAGGCTGAAAAAACCCAAAGCACCAACAACAATTAAATCCCAAAGTAAACAGCTTTCTTCCCCCTTCTCAGTGCTCAGCTCCCCTAGCCCTGCCTCATTGTAGCTTCTCTTATTTCCCAAGTAGGTTACACTAGGTCTGTCCCAATCCCTTTAATGAGGCAACTGTTTATTGCCATGCTGGGTGTATTGGTTGCTTTTGGCTTCTGCATGCTTTTTGCTGGTTTCTCTCGGCTGTTCTTTGTCTCTTATTTAGGTCACCCTTGGCCATAGTCCCTCAGGGTTGTCCCTGGCCCAGTGTGGGGCCTTCAGGGATGTACCCTTCTGTGGAAGAGAGTGCCTCCAGCCAAAAGCCCTCTCTCCAGCTGCCTCCTCCAGAGGATCTCCAGCCCCACGTCTCCAAGAGCATCACTCATCCCTGAAGGCTGCTACTTGCTTTCTTAAATATGCCTGCACCAGGACACCATGTGCTCCTCAGATGGGCAGAAGTGTTGGCAGGTAACAGACTGTTTTCATGTGTTTCAGAGATGGATGTGCCTGAACTCTTCATGGTTTCCTTCCACACTGGTCACTCCCTGCTACCAAACCCCTGCCACCAAACCCCTGCCATTTATGCCCAAGGTACCAGGTCCCTCAGCAGGCTGGGGTGTTCCCTCTGGAGAGACCTCCACGATGCTCCTTTAATTTCTTTCAGGATTATCATTTTAACAGGAAAAGCTTCAGGAACCTGAAGATTGCCCTTGCCCTTTACAGAAGAGAGGGATGCATTATTCCCAGCACATGGGTGTGATTGCTGTGTCTACGCTCCAGAGCTTTACTCCAGCTAGGAATTTTCTTGAAAGGACAGTGAAAATTGTCAGCTATCAAACAGGAAAGGGGAAAAAACACCAGTGAATTCCATTCCCTTTGCTTTTTTCGCCCCTTTGCTTCCCATAGCACTTTGGGAAGAGCAAGATGCCAGCCTATTGAGCCTAGAGTGGTTTTCTGTGCTGTCTACCAGAGGACAGAGTTGCCCTGAAAAGAGATGGCCATTACACGCATCGGGCAGCATCACTGCCCACTGAACTGGTGGACACTGTTCCCTGTTCATGAAACAAAACTATTGCACTGTTTTGTCTTTGTGTGAAGCCTAGTGACTGTGCAGCCACGGTATCGCCTGACAGGGTTAGGATACAAGTCCATGCCATGTCATGAATTGGTGTAGTTATGACTTTGCTGGGGCCGGATGAGTTTTTAACCGGATCAGCTCACGGGACAGCTGTTCTGTAGCCACGTGTGTGAGGGCAGGACGGGAAAACAGCACCACCACTTCGATAGCGACCCGTGCACCAGAGCCGGCGCCTCGCCCGGGCTGCCCGGGGCCCAGCGGCGGCGGCCGCCTGAGCTTCCCGGGTGCGCCACAGGGGGGCACGGCTGGACTGGGAACGCGGCGCAGAGCCGAGCCAAGCGCGCCGTGCCCAGCCGCGGTACCCAAGCCAAGCCGAGCCGAACCGAACCGAGCGCTACCACCGCATCCCGCCGTGCCGAAGCTGTCCGCGGCAGGTCCCGGTTAGCGTGGGTTCCTCGAGCCCTAACTGTCTGTGACGACCACGGGGTTCGCTCGGCCGTGCAGCGGTGCTGGGCTGTCTGTCCGAGCTAACGCGTCTGCCCGCAGATCCTGCCAAGCCTGGGGCTCCCCGGCTTTGTCCTCGGGCACCCGCCTGCTTACCCTGGGCGGGAGCGGGCCTTGTGCCTTCCGGGGGTGGCTGCAGGGAGGGTCCACCAGGGTTTTGGGGTGCTCACGCTCGCTCTCAGCCTGAGGGCTTGGGCACAAGTGGCAAAGCCCTTTGCAGTGCCCATGGGGAACTTGAGGAAGGCACAGACGCTTCTTCCCACTCTGCTGCCTCAAACGTATGGACGCAGGAGATGTCTGCAAAGCAGACCCTTCTCAGGTGGCCAAGACAAGCAGAAAGGTGTTTTTTCCCCCTCAAAATCTCATGTACTTACTCTACTTGTGGGCCCAGTCCTGCATGTCTGTGATTGCATATGGGGGCGAACAACTGAGGGCTTCAAGGCCAGGTTGGACAAAGCCTTGGGTGACATGGTTTAGTGTGAGGTGTCCCTGCCAGGGGGGATTGGAAATAGATGATCTTAAGGTCCCTTTCAACCCTAACTATTCTATGATTCTATGATTCAGCATGTGGCCAGCAGGTCAAGGGATGTGATTCTGCCCATCTGCTCTGGTGAGACTCCACCTGCAGTACTGTGTTCAGCCCTGGAGTCCTCAGCACAGGAAAGACATGGAGCTGTTGGAGGGGGACCAGATGAGGGCAACAAAAAGGAGCACCTCTCCTGTGAGGAAAGGCTGAGAGACTTGGTATTGTTCATCCTGGAGAAGAGAAGGTTCCAGAAAGATCTTAGAGCAGCTTCCAGTGCCTAAAGGGGCCTATAAGAAAGATGGGGAGAGGCTTTTTAGTGGGGACTGTTGTGATAGAATGAGGGATAATGGTTTTAAACTAAAAGAGGGAAGATTAAGGCTGGACATGAGGACAGAATTCTTTACGATGAGGGTGCTAAACCAGTCATGGGTTACCCAGAGAGGTGGTAGATGTGTCATCCCTGGTGACATTCAAGGCCAGGCTGGAAGAGGTTCTGGACAACCTGATCTAGTTGAAGATGTCTTTGCTTATTGCAGGGGGATTGAACTAGATGACCTTTGAAGGTCTCTTCCAACCCAAACCATTCTATGATTCTATGTGTGCATGCATTTGCAGGGTGAGGGTCTTACATGTTCCCGTTCCATTATTACAGGTGAAGCCAAGGCAGAAGGGGCCCTTTTAAAACTGGGAGATTTTATAGTGGAGTGAGTGGGAATGGGAGAGCAAATGTACGTCTGAGGAGCGAACATGGAGAGGACCCTGTGCCAACTATAATAATCAGTGTGACTAATAGGGAACACTGAGAACTGTTCCATTATATCATGAGACATTACATCGTGCTTGAAAAAACAGTCTTTGATGGCATGTGAAGGATTGGCAAGTGCATTTCAGGGAATCCTCCTTTATTTCTTCAAGGATTTCAACCCATGTTCATCATGTTATGCGTAATTTAAGTTTCTCGGCGGTTACATGGAACTTGCTGGTACGGGTTTTACATGCTCGTCATTTAAATTTAGGGAACAGAAGGTGTATGAACTTATTTTAAAAGTTGCTCATTTATAGCTCCTTGGAGGAATTAGAAACCGGGGCTTTACGATAATTTCACCATGTATTTCTAGACCTCGCCCAATGTGCTATGGATTTGCAAAATGCCAGATATTAGCAACACACGTTGCATTTGGTCTCATGGAGAGTACAGAGGAATATTTGTATATAAAGCATTGTGATATTCATTCCCACGTTTTTGTGATTTTAATATCGCAAGTGCCAGTCGGGAAGGAGATTGTTCCCTTTATTGCAACAACTGCAGTGGAGTAAAACAAAGAACTTTTTACAAAATGACTATGCTCAGGGGAAATTCAATAAATCTTTGTTAGAAGAAGAAAAAGGTCTTATATACAAATATATAAAAGCTTGCTGTGCGTTGTGCAAAAGTTGCTTACTGCTGGAGGAGTAATGCATTGTAAATCAACAGTGGGTCTCATAGCACGTTATGGCATATTTTATTGGGTTTTTACCTGAAGGTAAGGTCTTTTATTAAGAGTATATAAGAGCACATGCTGCTCTATACCTTGTTTTTCACAGTGCTCTATACATTTTTTTTTTTTATTTGCTTCATTAAACATTCCTGTAATTAATGCATTTAACAGGAATACAGCAGTAACAAATATAAAATTTATTGTGGCTTTAAAAAAACCCCAACAAACCACTTTGTTTACTGGATTTTCCATTAGCAAATGGCGATGATCAAATTCCTCAAAATATTCCTACACTCACCCCAGAAATCTCCTGCTAAAACAGGTGATATTTTCAACTGTGCAGTGGGAAAGAAATGCCACATAAATAATCCTTGTGAAGGACTTGGTACAAATGTAGAGAAAGAAAGCACCAAAAAGTGTCTTTAAAATAATCCCCCAAGCCCTGTGTTTCAAGCTTGATAAGAAGACGTCTGTATTAGCACTGGAGCTTGCCGGGTGAGTTATTAGGTGTTGAAAGACACCGTCTAGGAAGTCTGACCCATCAGAATTTGAATGTAAAAGGCAAGTGACAACTGAATACATGAAAAGCCTTAGAGCCCGGTCCCAAAGCCCTCTTTCCCTGCCTGAAAAGCCCGTTTATCTTCGGATGAATAAGAGTTACAGAATTGGAACCTAAGGAAAAAATCGGTGGTATCCGTGGCCAAGGGAATGTTTCCCTCCCACCCGTTTGATTAGAACCATGTGCAAGTTTGGCTAATGAGACTGCAGGGCTTTCCCTTCGCCTCTGTGGATGACTGTGGCATTTTATTTGAATGCCGATATGGTTTCCCATTCCTGTTCTTCGCCAGCTTTTGGTCTGGGCAGATATAAAAAAAAAGAGATGTCAGAACTGGGGAATCTTTTCACAGCATATAAAAATCTTCCTATCTAATCCAAAAGGAAATTGTAATGTGAAGAACATCGGTGTTTTAATGGCCTCCTAATGAGGATGAGCTAGGACAGAGCTTTGAAGACAAATGGAAAGCAAACCAGCTCATTTCTCCTTGAGGGTAAGGATTACAACTTCTAGAGAGGACTGTAAGGGTATGCCTTCGACAGGTAAAGCTTGCCTGCCTGAAGTCTCCTGGCGAGGCCCTGATGAACGGGCTGTTGGCAAGAGCAGGAAAGGGAGGTAGGAAACTGAGGGGCGTGCTCACGTTTCCTGGTTTCTGTCAGTCTATTCCTCTCTGTGTGCTGCTGGGAAAAATGAAGACAATTATATATTACCTGAATCCCTAGGTAAGGAAGGCACCAAATTAAAGCCTGGGAAGCCCTCAAAACCCTCTGCTGAAAAAGCCTGTACATGGACGGCATGCTCGTAACCTTACATGTCTGAGGTTCTCCCTGAGGTACGGGGGATACACAGCAAACACTGTACAGCCACAAATAGGTGATCACATCTAATTTAAAAGCCCTCATTACTCCCTCCTGACAGACTTGGATGTTTGCCTGCCGAGCTCCAAGGCCAGCGTCGATCCATTTAAAATTAGTATTTTTCATTCCTCTCTCCACCGCGTGCATTTAAAAGCTGTCCTTGGCTTCCCCTCCTGTGCTGCTGGCTCCGATCAGCCCAGCAGCAGCTGATGGAGTTCTGCTTTGCAGCACCGATGGGATCCTACTGCTGTCACACCACGTTAGAAGCAGAGCTTTCCTGGAAAAGGGACTGCCTTGCTCTTGATGTCTTCCATGGCTTCAGCAAGCCAAGTGGGCTTAATTTCCAATTGGGAAAAAACAGGCCTGTCTCATACCATCACAGAAACAAGCTGCGAGTGCCAGGGCTCCACGGGTGTCGTGCTGCCTCCTGTGGCACCATCCCTCAGCAGGGCTCAGCCCTGCGCATTCCCATGGTTGGCCAGGACTTGCAAGGGAAGGGAATTGATTTTGTGAGAATCAGCAAAATGGTACCAAGTTTTGCTGCTGCAAAAAGGAGTGGGTGCGATTCTCCTTGAGTGATATGTGACAGAACACAGCAGAGCAAATTGCCCTCATGAAGATATGCCAGAAGCTCTTCTTAAGCATTTAAAAAATGTGGGTTCTGCTCCGTAAAAAAAAGGAGAAAAAAGCATTGTTTTAATCAGCAGCTTGGGTTTTCCTCTATCTATCTGCAAAGTAAGGTGTGCTGACTCAGAAGGCAGAGAGCAGGTTATGTTTTAAAGCTACTTTGGGCTTTGTGGGCTTTGGAAGCGAAGGAGAACTCTGGGTGAAGTCTTGCTTGTGGGTCAGCACTAGAAGTGCACTCAGGTGGATAAACTTCACAGGGACAATGAGGCAGCAACTCCAAAGCCTTCCTTGTTCTCTGCTCACTCCCTGCCCACCCCACTGCCCTCACAGGTCTCCATGGTTTGCTACACAGTCAATGCAAAGATCAGCTTTCTTGCTGCTTTTTTCCCTTGTTTTAGTCAGTCAGGTTGGCTTGAGGAACAGTCAGGTGAATGGCAGGACCTTGGTCTAGCTCAGCTCCTACAGTGTGGTGGCAGGAGTCACCAGAGCAAGTGGGTCAGCACACTGGGACCCCTGCAAAACTGGCCAGCATGGCCAGGATGCTACCATGTTGTATTGTTGTGGAAATGTGTGGCTGTGGATGTCCCTGCAGGCCCTCCCCCTCATCTTGTGGAGTACTGCCTCTAAAAGGTAGCAGGAACACCCTGGCAAAGGGCAAGTAGTCCCTCAACTATATTAGGGGATGAGTTCAGGATTGTGGGAATTATGCACAAGGAGGGTGTGAGTGCAGTTTGCACCTACTCCAGCTGAAACTGTCTCTAAAGGCAAGCCACCATTACAGCAGGGTAAAGGCAGAGCTACTGATCTCCCACCCTTCCTATTCAGCTGGTGAAAACTGCTTGGTTTTAACTTTAATTCTGACAATTTAACTTCTAGATCAAAGTGCAGGGAATAGCTACAGCAAAATGCCAGCAACAAAAAACCCAAGCCAAACCATCGGCCAGTGTTGTGGTACCAAACGCAATACTGCATATCCAAAGTCTGCAGCTGTGTCCCACTGCCAATGATTCCTTTTTCTCATCCATGGCTACATATTGTCTTTGCAGCACTGCTTCTTGAAACTAAGAAAAGCTTTCACTAAGCTGGAATTGGCTCAGCCCCCTTATAAAACAAAATGAAAATGATTAGTGAAACAAAAGAGAAAGAGCAAGGAGGATATAGAGTCCTACCATACAAAGCCTCCCATCTTCCTATGTGATCCGTTATAATCCAAAGGGCCCCGGATTTAAACTAATCTGTTTCTGCCTTTATTTATTTTTACTTGACTCAAATTTCTTACATGAACTGGCCAGTTATGTCAAGTATTTTTCTTTCTTTTAACTTGACTTGGTGTCAGCTGAATGCAGTGCCCTGCGAAAACACCTGCTGACCCATGGTATATACAAATACACATGCACACATGTACTCTTCTCTACCATCTGCATCTATGTATCTATATTATCTGTATGTAGGTATATAATCTATGTCTGCTTATCTACATATCTAAATCTAAATGTGTATCTATATCATTTGCTTTTAGAGTGTGGCACACAGGTTGTGAATTCCTCAAGCCTCTGCAAAATATACCTTCAAGCTCCCCTCTCTTTTGGGAAAAGCAGCTGCCCCATAGCTTCTAGTTCAGGCTGTTCTGGCTTGCTCTGCTGGCAAGCCCTATGGGAATGGGCTGATCAGGTTCACTAATGGTCGGGCTTTCGTGGTATTTGCTTACCTAACACAATCAGAACACGCATCTTAAATATTTTATCAGCTTTGTGGGGTCATTCTCATACTGTGGCATTGTGTTGCACTGGAGGGTAGAGCAGACTGGAGGAAAAATGGTGCTCAGGAGTGCTACAGAAAGAGTTTTAAGCAAACAGCAAGCACTAACACCCTGCTTAGACTCACTAAATGAAGCATCTGCACTGCAGCAGAGCAGGTCAGAGGCAAAAAAGAAGTTAGGGAAGTTGCAGTCATGAAGCAGGCCAAAATAATTGAGCAAATGGCCCCAAACCCTCAGTTGCTGGCTCTGATCTGGTGGGTGATGGTGGTCCTGGTTTAACTTTGATCCCTTCTTTCTGCCTCTTAATTAATTTCTCGATTATCTTGAAGCTGGGTTCTCAGGAAGATTTGCGTTTACTCTTGTGCTTATTCCCTGTGGGCCAAGCTGCAAATGACTGCAAAACCTTTCTGTAAATACAATGGGGGCAACAAGGTAATTCTAGGGGTAGTCCCAGAGCTGGAGAATCCTGTGGTGGGGCCTCAGCAGCCTGCAGCTATTGCAGGGAGGAAGACTGGTCTTTCCTCTAAACTGGCCCATTGTCAGTGGGAGCATATCCAACCATGCCATTTCTCAGACTGTCCCCAGGTGGTGCGTGTGGGGAGATTCCCCAGGAGGGGGTCAGACTCTCTTTGGCTCTTTTATGCTGAGAGGCAGGGTGATACCAGAGAGCTTTGAATCCTTGCACGTTTACTGCTCCCTTTACTCCATGATTTTTATTTTAAAAGAAGCCCTACAAAAAAGCACTCATGACTGCTGGCTTCTCCATCCCACCACAAAAAGGTTTCTTTAGCACCAGTCCACTTCCCATTTCTGCCCTTTAAATCTTGTTTTGTCCACACCCCTCTTTTCAGGAGGTGTCTGCTTTCTCCAAACTGCTGTTGCTAACCTGTTACACTGTCTGCTTTGTGCCAATGCCTTTGGGTACATACAGTACCCTCAGTGCTAGCTTATTATCCCTACCCAAACTCTGCGCTACATAGGCATTAGTTTGAGCGATGTTACAGTCAGTAGCTGAGACTGCAGCGTGGGTTTGGGAGAAAGCTGGGGGCAGATTGAGAGACAAAGTGGGTCCAGCCAAAGCGCAAGGGACTGGTGTGGCAGGAAAAAGGAGTCTTTCTGCACCTCTGCTTCCACTGATGTAAGCTAGGGCAACCCTCTCACCTGATGCAAAGTGTCCTCCACTCAGTCTAGTTCTGGCTGCAAAGGAGAGGGGAAGGAGCATGTGCTTGCACTGATTCATTTTTTCTCTAATAATAACTTTGTTATGGTGTCCAGAGCAGCCCAGAGAGAGCAATAGTAACAGTGGACTGCTTGGAAGAGGAACAAATATTGCAATCAGGTTTGGGAAACCATGAATCAGCTGTAAAGGGCAGTGTTACCTCAGCCTGAATGCATCTTGCTTAGCTCATACTGTCAGGTGTAAATATAACTGTGGACAATAAAATAGTCCTCTGATAGCCTTCATGAGAGGTATCTATTTTTACAGATATGATGATCCTCTTTCAGTATTTGGTCTCAAGGCAAGAGCCGAGCTGTATAAATACAGGTTAAGCTGTGGCATGACAGCCCTGCTGTAAAGACAGTGCAGGAGTATATGGCCTCAGAAACGGCTCCAACTAAGCCATGCCTTGAGGTTTGGGGGAAACATCTGTTGTACACCTTTAAAGAGGGAACCATGTGTGCCCACTACCCCATTTTCCAGTTTTTCCAAAGAGAGAATGGGAACAGAGGCATGTCTCTGCCTTTTTCCTACCCATTTTAGGAGGGTGAATGTTCTTGGCTAGATTTAGCCCTTTGAAAATCAGGGGGAGAGCAGCAGGAGCTGTGCCCGTGCCAAGGCCTCCAAGGGAGCAGCATGGTCATGCCGCACTTGGTTGGTCTGCAGCATGATACTGGTCCCAAGTGCTTGTGGGCAGACCAGTCCCAATAGCTGAGGCTGCTCTCAGGTCTTGGACCCCATGGAGTCAGGCCATTGCTCCACAACTTCCAGCAAGGTCATCAAGTTGCATGAATCTAAAGCTGGCTTCCCTACTGGAGAGATGGGCTCCTCCTGACTAACTTTAGATTACAGTTTATTTCTTAGTGTGCCAAGGTCTGTATTGGACCAATTTATAGTGAGAAATGAGGTTGGCAAGATAACAGGGGCATCACAATTAGAGCTAATTAGCCCAGCAGGAAATCCATTTCCAGGCAGCTTTTGGCAAGAGGCGAGGTTGGCGGAATAACAAGCATAGAGTGTATTTTGATATAAGCACACTCCAGCTGCAAGGAAAAGTAAAATAGCAGCTTGTCTCATCCTTATGCGGAGGCCTCACGTCAGGCTCCACCACGTAAGCCTTTTTGTTTGAGGCTTTACAGCCTCCCTGCTTGGAAAAGGTTCAGAGAACTTGTTCTTGCAAAGTCACCTCCGCTGCTGGAGGGCAGCAGTGGGCTGTAAGGTCTGCACAGCCCCTCACTCCCAGGGCCAGGCCGAAGGATGCCCAGCACTGTGGTCCTCCTCTGATTTTGGGGGAGATGAGGGGATAGCGCTCAGAACAGAAGTGAGTGAAGAGTAGCCTGGTTTAATTGTAGGAGTTATCCATACTGTAATATGTTGAGGGTTATAGACACAGCCAAACTACTGGAACTATTTGTATTTGAGTGCTTTATTATATTGGAATTGCGGTGATATTATTAACATTTGTACAAATGCACAAAATTCCTGTCTCTTCTAGCTAGAAAGAGATGTAAAAATCTGACCTAGTTGAACAGTCTCAATGAACTCATTGTCCATTTGTAACAATAATGGGTTCACAATGCGACAAAAAGCTTAACATAAAATTAAACATATTAAATGCTGCAGCAAGTATTTACACTTATGTACCAAAAAAAAACCAAACCAAAGAAAACAAAATTATCTCCCTCCGGTAAGGAAGGTGGTTGCTTTACAGAATAAAACAGACAAACAAACACAAAACCTTTGCATACAATACAAACAACCTCAAGCCCAAAACTTACTGTGACAGCACCTTTTTTTTAATATAATATATATATATATTTATATATAGACTTTGATAGTTTAGGCTTACTCCAAGCAGTGCTAAAAGTTCCTTAAAACCAGGACAACGGCAATAGTCCAAAGAAGCTACGTTCACCAATGAGTACTACCCAGTGTTTGAATGGAGCTGTGACAGAGAGGGGTACATGGCCATGGGATGAGAAACACTTGGGTCCCAATGATAAAGTCCTTGGCAAAGCTGTCAGTGGCAATTATTGTTATTCAGAAGAGCAAATACACCTTTCGTGCAAAATAATTTGACTTGTGGAAACATGGTAAAGGTTGTCTTTGACAGGGATCTCTTTGCAATCTCAGCTCCGAGGGGTGGGGAAAAAATGCCTCTGGAACTTCCTAAATTCCAGCAAGGAAAGCATTTCCCTTGAAATGCCCTATCAGCCCCCCCCCCCCCCTTGCTTCCTGACACTGCTGCAGTCTCTGCAAAGCTAGAATGAGCTTTCAGTCTTCATTTAAAAGGCTGTTGCACAGATTTTTAGTCAAGCAAGAGGTCTGGGTTCTAGTCTCATGGAATCAGATGGCACGGTCATACCATGGGCTTTGGGAACAGTTCCACCAGGTGAAACTAAACATCACTAACATTTAATCTGCATAAATGTGGAACTGCAGATCCTGAATCCCAGGTATTACACATTGGTCTAAATATAGTGAGCTGTAATTATTGATTCAAGTCCAAGGAGAGCCTGGGAAAGGATCAGATTTCCACTTAGGGAATCAATCTTGTCTGTGAGTGTGTGTGAACACTGACATTTTTGGCCTCATGCAGTTTAGGATTTGCTATAAAGTAATTTTAAAAGCTAAAGTGTAAAACCACTGATAAAACTGAGATAACTGTAAGCTCTAGGGAATAAAAAAAAGAGGTTATGGATGTAAACAGCCTCTTTTGTCTTTGCAGTAAGATTATCATTTCAGATGCTGAAAAACTGAACAAATTTGTGTGTGTGTGTGTGTATGTGTGTGTGTGTGTGTGTGTGTGTTCAGATCACTTGAGATTTTATTGCTTTTGTTTGTCCTTAAAAGTTTTTAGCCTCTTTTTTTTTTTTTTTAAAGGTGCTGTCCCTAGTCAAGTTATAAGGCAACATATTTTATTGATTCAGAACTCTAATACATAGTATGGCCACTGTTATCACTGCAGCTTCGCAGCTACTGTGAGTTGGAGAACAGTCAAAGTGCATGACAATGCACAACAGAGCCGGTCTCCTGACCTTACAATATACAGGACACTTTGGTTCTCGGGATGAGAGATTATAAATGTAGCTTAGATGCTGCCTCACACACTTTGCAT
Organism: Psilopsiagon aymara; assembly: GCA_024733675.1. Taxonomy (NCBI): domain Eukaryota; kingdom Metazoa; phylum Chordata; class Aves; order Psittaciformes; family Psittacidae; genus Psilopsiagon; species Psilopsiagon aymara. Next base: position 72,539 of record JANRGW010041718.1, on the reverse strand, counting down.
AATAAAACATTTATATGCTGTCAAGAAGAGGGTGTAGAGTCTAAGTCACACTGCAGACTGGCTGTTCTCAGCTTCTCCATTTGGGCAGGTGTGAGAGACAAGTTGTAGATATGCCACCAGTGAAAGCATATAAATGTACCTGGTGCAAATGTTTTACAAGAGTATTTATAAATGATTCAACAAGGGAGAGCAAGAATGAGAGTGAGAGCTAAAGTGCAATTTTAAAATAATATAAATAATTGAAATGCAGAAATAAGATACTAATTAGTTGTAACTGGTTTTGTTTTATAGGCACAGTTTAGTTTTTATGTCTACAGATCAATCTTTTTCTCTTCTTCCCCCTCCAGTAATTTTCTCTGATGTATAATGGAGTTTCAATGGCGAAAATCTAAGGAACACTGCTTAGTAAGAGGACAGAAGAGGCAATGATAAGGCAGTATAGTGCAACTCACTATGTGATATTAGAAAAGAAACAAGGATGGGGTTAGATCTTCCATGGTGATGTATAAAATCAGCCTTAATAAAAAAAAAGGAGGAAAAAAATAGACAAGCTTTCCAGTTATATGTTGATCCATGCTTTCTATAATGAGAGAGCATGTTTTCCAATACAAAAGAAACAACTGAAGGTTTATAATTTGTCTTGTTACCAAAAAAATAAGGGAAAAAAAAAAAAAGGCAAAAGAAAAAGCAGATGCTGCTTTAAGGAAAACGTTTAATTCTAGGAATTTCTGTACAACTGACCTCAGCAGGCTTTTCCATCTTAGATGGATGACTTCTGCTTGAGACCCTGAAAAATTAAGATGCACACACACCTAGAGTAGTTTATTGCAAAACTAATATTGTAACTTAAAAAACCAAACAGATTCTGTACAAGAATACTGTTCAAATGGAATGTGTTAAAATAACATTTATTAATAAATACTTTATAAAATTCTATGTGAATACTAAATTAATAGATTCCTGGTTTAAAATTGCTTTGGTCCTCATGAATTTTCATAAATTCACTCTATACGCTTTTTTCTTAAAAAAGGTATTAGCTGCTAAAAAGCACATTTTGCCTAAACTAAAAGGCTAGTTTTCAACACTAGATATTGTTGCTTAAAAAAATATGAATCCTCAAAAGTTGGGCATTTAACAGTTATAGCTGGCTTGTTAGTTAACAGGACAGAGTCAGTTAACACACTAAATCCACACACACTGAGGCACTGAACCATTGACTTTCCACTATTCAGAAGATGGGCAGCAGACATATAGCTTCATAGCAGGAATTCACTCCCAACAGTGTGAAATTCTCCACAAATCATCATCACCATCGTGGTCCTTATAAAACACACCATGATAGCACACAAACTACTTGTCTCCCACAGGCAGCATTACGAATATGGCTTGCATATTTTCGGGGAAGAGTGGGGCAGGAACGAAGGAACCGCATCACAACATTGTTTCTTTCCTATCGGAGTACTGCAGTTGTCCGTGGCTGAGATTTCCGACGTGCTTCCAATGTTGTGCAATGAGAGATACTGTCCACAGAAATACCTCCTCCTGAACAAGGTGCCGGATGGGGCTCACTGCCCTGCTAGTGCCCGAGAGAGCAGGTGAGGGAAGTGGTCCAAGTCATTCGCTGGCAGTAGGATGGGGCATAGAGCCTGCTAAGCCCGGAGACAGGCTGGATTGGTGGGGCAGAAGGACAGCGGAGCAATCTCCAGTAGTAGCTCGTGGAAAAGCAGGATTTCTCCTTGATGGAAAGAGACTGGGAAGTACATTTAGAGTAACATGCTTAGGAAGAGGCCACTGCCACCAACCATGCAGCAGAGGGACATCTTGGGGAAAGGGAGGCAGGGGCTTCTCCCGCAGCCCTTGCTCAGGCAGCCTCCAGTGCCCAGCTGGACTGGCAGCTTGAGGAAAAGCTGCAGGATCATTCCCCTGGAAAACAAGAGCATTTTAATGTGGAAGCAAATCTGATGAATAATATAAGGTGCCTGGTACAGTTGGTCCTTTTACTGATGATATAGCCGATATAAATATGCTGCGTGTTGTCTTGGCCTGTGAACCTGCGACAGAGTTACAAGAAGCAATAGCAAATAGCTTTTCATCCTTTAGTTATTTCCACATCACTAGCAAGGATTATACCTAAAGGCCAACAGTATAGAGAGGAGACATTTCATTGTAATTACACATTTAGGCCAACATGTGTGGTTGGCTTGCCTAGTTAGCATTAAAAAAAGAAATAATTGAGCTATATATAATACACATCAGTCAAACTCTCAAGTAGCTGAATTTAACAAAACTTAGGCAAGGTTTTTGTATTTTTTCTTTTTTTTCTTTTTTTTTTCCTTCTTTTTAACATAGAGGCTTTCAGTTTAACAGCTAAATATTTTAATTGAGGAGACTGAATAAAATGAAGCTAAACCGTAATTCTAGTGCAGCGTAGCTCAACTGGGTATTCTAATATTATCAACAACTTTGATTTTTATTTTTTAATGCATTTAAGTGCTACCCATATAGAGGGAAAGTTTTCAAATTAACCCTGCAATGATATTTTTTCTTTCATGGTGAATGATGAAATTCAGACACAGGGGAAATGGCTTATTTGGTTTTTTTTTACATAGTGGATACTCAGCTGGAATATTTTGCTCGACTGCATATTTGCAAAAAGTTCCCTTGGGAGCCATGAAGAAGCAAACCCATTTAGCTATTACAAGTGAAGGTTAACAAAAAATTATAGAATCAGTATTTAAAACACTTTAAAAGTATTTTTTTGTCTAAAATATAATAGAAAATCCTTTACATTTGTATTTTTCCATAATTTTTTGGTTCTTAGACTATATAATCAAGTCAAGATTTATAATGTACATTAGAAATCTTCTTTTGAATGTACTTGCATAAATGGAAAGTGAGCTGTTAAAGAAAAGAATACTGGTAAAAAATTAGTTAGTGAGATAAGAACTAATTCAGAAATGAATGACCCTCAGAATTTTGCTTTCCCTTCCAGGCTGGCCCTGCTCTTTACAGTGCCTCACACTTCAGCTGTTTCACTCTCCCTCCTGCATGGAGAAGAGCCACCCCTCTCAAACCCAAGACTCCTCTAAAAACCAACGGCACAGTCTCAGAGGAGGAGAACTTCGCTTCGGAACAAAGCATGTGCATGGTTAGAGGATTTGCCAGGAATAACGTGAATTAGGTTTTGCTATTAAAGATGTAGCTCAAAATGTTTAAACATTTATCACCAGCTCTAAGCCTGCTCCCTGAGTAAGCAGCAGGAGGTTTTGCCGTTGACAGATTTCAGAGCAAAATCAGGTCCCAGTATAAAGCAAGGCAGCATAATTAACTGGCATCATCTCCGTCTGATTTTCCCATCAATCACTGGTACCACTCGGGGATGCAAATCAGTCACACTGAGGGGCAGGCCCAGAGTCCAAACAAAAACCTTAATTGTGGCATAAGGCTCTTTTCCAGACCCTCTTTGCAGGACTGAATTTTATCCAGAGTGCAGTGGGATTTGCCATTCCTGCAGTGCTTTTTAGCAACTACATGCCTTCTAAAAATTATTTAGCGTCCTAATGAGACAATTCCTTACCCGCAGTAAAGGGGTGTTAAGTGCCATTAAAGTCAGTGAGGCTACACTGCTGTCTGCCAGGTCAGGATCAGTCCATGGATGCTTAAACGAATGCCTGCAGAGAGCAGGTCTTTCCCTGGGAATTAAAACTGGCATTTTTCCGGCTGGTCAGAACCGTTACACTGATTTATTTCTCATTTATAGCCTGTGAAACCTGAGGCTGTTAGCTTTTGTTGCTAGAACAACGCAACTGGGTTAGGGAACAGAACTTTTCTCAATTATACACTACATGTATTTTTCTATGTTAATGACTGCCAGTGCAAAAGAATTGCTGTGATTCTCAGGTGTTGTTCGCTATGCCTGTACCTCACCGCAGAAGCTCACAGGGCTGCTAGCATCAACACAGCTGGCTCTCAATTCTGCTTCACCTGGGGCTGCGCTGCTTTTGCCTTTCACTGTTTATTAAAAACACTAAATCAGGAGCATTTCTTTTTTTAAAAAGCCAAATGCTCAGCACAGCCCAGCTGCGGGTGAAGAGCTAGTGAAAGCAGCAGCCCCACCGACAGTTTTTAGCGGGCTTGAAGTTTTTGCTTGTTCATCACCATTCTTTCAGAAAAAGAGAGGGAAGCGAGAAAGCCTTGGAATGAAAAAAAACGGGGCAGAAAAAGAGAAAAAGCTGGAGATGAAAAGGTTTTGGGAAGGGAAAAGGAAGGTGTGAAACTGAAGGAAAAAAGGCCAGGGTAGGGGAGAGAGGAGAAGGGGGAGGTCTAGTCAAAAGAACATGTTATTTGGGCTTGATTTTGTCCTGATAGCTGCATCCTATATAACCGCTTTGAAAGAGGCTCTGAATGCAAGATGGGGTCTGCTGATAGCACAACGCTAACTCTTTTTCACTGTGCTGTCAGCAGATCCCTCCTCTCTGTATTTATAGCCTAATTACTCCTAGTTACCTATATATGACTCTGTTTAATACTTTTCATGCCTCACATTGGCTAACAAGCTGCAGTTTAACACAACTCGGTATTTCTGAAGCTTCAGGCTAGGTTGGTGAGAAGGAAACATGACTATGTACAGAAACAGTTAGGTTTATAAACAAGTAACTGGTACCAAAAAAACTGGAGAAAGCACCAAAGCATTTCTCAAGCTGATAGCATATTAATTGCATAACTCCCTTTCATGTAACTAAGTATAAAAGACATTTTAATAACTATAAAAATGAAAGCCAGAGTCTTTCAAGAACTGAGGAATCTTCCAGGCTTGAGTTACGGTTGCAAATGTCCTTAGCACAGAGGACGCTCTGATACGCTACCACACTCCCCTAGCAGTTTCTGATCAACCACCTTTAAAGGATGGGGTTGATGTCTGTTCTGTGGCTGGTGAGCTGGGTGAGAGTGGAGCTTCCCACGACGTCGCTGACAGAGGAGGAGGTTGTGATGGTGTTGTGTTGGATGACTTGCTGCTGGGAGCAAGCTGGGACCGGGCTCGCAGGAGGACTGCTCTCAGGACCTGGGAAGGGGGTGAGGGCACAGAAACAACACACATTCATATTTCCATGTGAGTAACAAGCCCAGGCTGGGTGACACTCCTGGAAAAGGGATGTACTACTACGGCAGCACTACTAACAACCTGAGGCATGCACAAGTCCCAGGATTTCAAAATACACAGTTATCCAACACTCTCCATCTTCTGATCTTTTGCAGCTTTTGTTATAGTACATATTTTTTAAGACAGCTTCTCTGATATCAACCTGACTTCAGGAGTTGGGACCTTGAAGTAAGTCCAAGACCTTAATGACTATGAAAACAATGTCGGGATAAAAAGTCTGATATCCTGAGGTCTACAAAATCAGTTGGGATGCTTAACTGCTTTATTCGCTCCAGCAGGAATCAAAATGAGAGTGCAGTGCACTGCAGCACAGAAAATCTAATTCAAGCAACAGTTGACAGGCATGTAATGCAATTATTTTTTTTCTTTGAGTACTGTTAAAAAGCCAGACGCATAGTGATGCAGAGGAGACAGAAATGGGCTCTATTTTAAGGGAACACAGCAATCAAACAGATATTAACCCTGAGTCTCTGCTGAGCTGTTCTAGAGCCAAGCAAAGAGTTTGTCCCTAAATTACTACACTCAAAATGCATAAATTAGACAGAATCGATTCAACATCTCCATTATATGGTAACTTTGTGGAAAAAAGAAAGATTAAGAGTTAAGAAAGAGTTAACAAACCTTGAAAACCTGTGCCACGCTTGGTCTGTGCCACTGTCAGAGCACAGGACCATTTCACTGGAAGGAACTGTAATATTTTCCTTTATAACTTTCCTTTTGAGAGTTATTTTAAGGTTCTGGCAGTGCTGTGCCCAGGAGGACTCTTGCAGGTTTGAAGCTGTGAGTTCAAGCAGGATCCTCCACAGGGGAGTGAGCGTCCATCCTTGTGCATCTCCTTGCCGAAGGGAGGGGTGGGGAAGGCTAGCTCTGCTGTGTGGGATGCAAACCAGGGCTTTTTTGGTTTGGTGCAGGGCTGTATAAGTAAGGGCAGGAGATTGGACGGCTCGGATGATGTTTGAGAAGACAGGTTCAAGAGATAATATGACCAACAAGGGGTTCTGGAGGGAAGAATTGGAAACTTTGCTTTCCTGTGAGGAGTGTGGAGACAGTGCAAACATACCAGCTACTTACTTAGATATCCTTGCGATTCTTTCTGCATAGCTGTTATTGGACAGTCTTTATGTGTTAACAATAACTGTTTCAGCTGTGCTACCTCATTTTTCAGCATGGAAACCTCATTCTAGAAAAGAAAGAGAGGGTTTGGTTTGCCACAAAGCTTAAACCAGGATCTTCTGCAATGTTTTAACCCAAGAACACAGAAACTGTGCCACAACTTCAGCAGAACTGAGCAAAACTGGCACATGATGCTCGTGTGCTGGGTTTATGTTAACATTTGTCCATGACATTATTTTATATCTTGTTCTGAAGGCAATTTGGCTTCCTGGAAGCACACAGGCACACCTCTGAAAGAGGCAGAACTACTGTGCCCACCATAAGAAGGGCAGAACTGTAAGAAAGGCTTTTATTATCATATTGAGGGTATTTTCATCTATCTACATGATTTTTCTTACTGTTAGACTGATCTATTTACGCTCCTATCTTGCTTGCTTTGACTGAAGGTTTAGCTACATGCCCTTCTCTGAAATGGTCTTTTACAGGCAAGTTAATGGTACTTCCAAAAAAATCCCACCCGAAAAGCAATGACAAGAAAATAAAATAAATACTACTCCATCTAGTGAAGGCTTCTAAATTCCAAGACAGCTTTTTCCTGGCTTATCCCACTAAAATGTAATTATTTCTTTAATTGAAGCACACACATCTTGATTAATGGACTTTGATTATGCCCCTGCTCCTGTTAGGAGCTGGCTGTATGGGGGCAGCCCCAAAGGCACCACCAGCCCCTCCGTGCACAAAGAGCCCCTCTGTGTCCTCAGGGGCGCAGACAGTGTCTCGCACCTGAAGCTGCATGTTTGTCTGGGTGAGCTCTTCTGCTTTCTTTTCCAGTGACATCACCCAGACCTTCCTCTTCTGTCTGCAGCGCGTGGCGGCGGCTCGGTTCCTTTCCAGAAATTTCCGCCTCCTCTCATCCGGGTCTTCGTCTACCACCCTCCTCCTGCGGCCTCCGGTGGGCTGCGGTGGCTGTATCGTCTGTGTGGGCTGCATCTGCTGCGCTGCCGGCGAAACCTGGTGAGAAGAAGAGGTTTGGCACAGGGTGGTGAGGGGGAAAAGTTACCGAGGGGGATGCTGAAATGGGAAGGGAAGTCTCGCATGCCTGTCCCGCTGCCCAGAGAGGTCTGCAACAGGCGCAAGTTGAAAGGCTGTGCAAGTTGCCACTGAAATTAGCTGCTGGCAAATCTCTGCCATGGTCAAAGGGGGCATTTTCTGTAAACGATCCTCTGAATATTAGTAGGGAAAATATTTTTCCCCTTACAGTTAGTTACTGAAAACATTCACATAGGTACTCTCTCTGCAACCACCTATTTCAAATCTGAAATGTCAAGTTTCTCTCAGCAACTGTTTTAATCAAAGCAGGGACTGTAGTAGCCTTATTTCTGTCTCTCTTCTTTCCCCAGTTGCCTCCATAGTTTTAGGACATTTCTACTTTCCAGGCTTCCCACCTCCGTCTCATGCTTTACCTCCTCTGGAGGTGGGAGCTGCAACGCTCTTTCCACTGGAGCGGAGCTGGGAAGCCTCAGGCTGCGATCATGTAAGGCCAGCAGACCTCAGCGCCCTCATCTGGGACAAAAGAAAGGACTTAGGTATCTAAACTTGAACCCGTGTTTCGGTATCCCTGCACTGCACAGAGAAGGGTTACCCCCCTTACCAGGCATTTTCATTTGACCCCTGTGGATGTTATGGTCCCTTTTATTCAGCAGCCTGGCTTTGACAATAGAGGCATCCATTCCTGCTGCTATGAAACTATGGAAAAATATGTACTGGTGCTTTTTCAAGTGCAGGAGAGTATCAGTCCTGCTCCAGAGAGTAACTGGTTTGTTACAGAAAAGGTGTGTGGTGGGGACAGTCCCACAAAGTCTGTACTCCACTCCTGGTTAGGTGAAACACATACGCATGTCCCTGTCAGGAAGAAGCATCAGACTTAACATTCAGCTGCTTTGGAATAACCAGCTTTTGGACTGCCTTCCTGCCTCTCCAAGGTGCCCAGGCCATGGGGTCCGGACTGTGCTTGGGCCATGGGTCCCATTGCTCACACCCAATGGGAGCCACTACTGCAGCTCACATTGCTGCCGCCGCTCCAGCACAGTCTGGAATAGTCTGGAAACCTGAATTGTTGACTCAAAATTAACCCTCTTGTCCTGGCAAAGGCCCAAACCTCCAAGGTGCTTCCTTTGACTCCAGGGAGTGGACATACGTACTCAGCGCTTTTGTCAGTCTGAGCCCTGAATTTCAATTGCAGCAATTAACATGTGTTTGCCTAACACTTCTGTCTGTCTCAATTAAAATGATACTATCGTCTTGCGTCTTGCGAGGTCGCTTTTCTGTCTAGAATCTCACCACAAACTGCGAAGACGACTTTGCTTCCTCCCCCAGCTGACTTGTGCCAATTAAAGTGGCAATTTTATGTGTAATTACTCTGTGCATCTGATAACGCTTTTTGCACGAAGCCAAATGTATTCCCAGCTTTATGTTGCATATGTTGCACAGTCAGGGAATCTCTCTCACAGGAGCAGAAAAATGTTTTTAAAAAATAACCTTCTAAAAATAAATAAGCCACCTTGCACTTTCTGACTGATTTTGAAAGTTTCATCCTGTATTAACTCCATATATTTTCTGGTAAAATCTCCAGCCCCCTGTCCACACCAGGGGCTGGCGTCCCAGGACTATGGCAGCTGTAGTGGCTGCAGCTGCCAGCACCATGCAGGACCTCTGGCCACATCTCCCATCCCCAATAGCATCCAGGGGCTGGCGTCTGGAGATTGCTGCCAAGTGATGCCAGCTGCTCCCCATCCACCTGGGGCTGAGCACACTGCCTTTTTAGCAGTATGTCTGAGCACAGAGGCCATAGAGATCCCTTTTAATGTCAAAGCGTCATCAAAGGCCCCTCATTGTCTCTCTCACACACAACCCTTTCCAGATTTCAGAGATCTGTTATTTATGTTTCTGGACACCAAAAGCTTTCCTTATCCCATTTCTCTTCTTTATCATTCAGCTTTAAAAATTCTTGTTTCTTAAATCTCTCGGTGGGGACTACTACACAGGCAGAAAAAAGGTAACTATATGGTTCTTTGGGTTTTTTTGACTCATACAGTCATTTTCTCCTGAATAACTAGTGAGGCATTTTGGTTTTAGAACGTACCAGTTAGTCTTTGGGCACTCAGAGTGCATTTTCAGAACAACGAAACCTCCTCTCTGTCTCTGGCAGATATTAATTATAAAGGTTGCCATTACGTCACTAATAATGTCACGTGGGATAATTAACTGACTCTTACTAGATAGCTCTTAACCCTGGGATCTGTCAGGCTAGATCTTAGTATCTGTTCTAGCATCTTTCTCTAGCAGGATTTCGCTGCCCTGCCCAGGGACAAAAGAGAGAAAACACATATATACTGAAATCAAAGTTAATGTTTTTCTTAGAGGATGCTAATCACATATCCATAATGAACACAAACCTAGGACAGCTAAGAGAATGAAACAACATCCAAACTCTGCTTAAACTATCGCTCTGGAAAGTTTGATATGAAGAAACCTTCATGGGACCAGCATAGGAATCATTTCTGTAGTAGTTGAGGCAACATAGCTACAACTTGATAAAATACTTCACTTTCTCAGAAAGTGGTTTCTACTTCTATGCTTGAACCAGTTTCTCTCTGTTCTTTGCAACTTACATAAAACTAATACCCATTAACTCATTCTATGAAAGCATAATTCACTGGGCTCCTGTGTATCAAAACAATAGCTGAAAATCATGAAATGAATTCCAACATTACAGAAGGGTGTGGTGTAGAATAATGACAGTCTCAGCATGGGAGCACATGGCTTACAGTAGCGTGGACCATGCTGTCATTTGGCAGGTGGTTTGGAATGAAAGAATCTGGCTCAGAAGAATAAGGAGGTTAATAATTAGTAAATCACACCATAAAATTAAAGTCTGCTTGAGCAATCTGACCCCCAAAAAGGCCATCACCATGGGGACTATGGATGATCTTAGGAAGTAATAACCATGTGATTATTACTCAGCAAACCCTTCTTTTCTCCCCTCTTCCACATCTGTTCAGAGATTGCTATTTCACTCCATAGGAGCAGACACATACCAAGAGCTCTGTTGCCTGGAGAAGCTGAAGCTGCTGATCCTAGGATTCCTGCTCCACCACCCTCCATTCCCAGGTGGAGGAACAGAGGAATGACACACCTATGGACAAGGTGAAGACCTCACTGATTCCCAATGGAGCCTGTTGCCTCCAGTGACACGCTGTAGATGGCAAAGCTCTTCTGACTGCACAGGCCGAGCTCCAGAGACTGTGTGGTGCTGGGACACAGGGGTAAATCTGACATAGCAATGTGGCTGTCAGTCAGCCCGCCCACCCTGATGCCTGTCTCTCTTCCTGAATAACCGTGGGTCTTTTGGGCTGCCTAGCTAACAGGGAATACAAAGCACAGAAGTCAAGGCTGCCCTAACAGGAAGGAGTATAAAAAAGACATGGATCTGCCTGAGCGGGTCCAGAGGAGGGCCCACTCACTCATTGACCTTATCCCTAAACCTGGAAGATTTTTATTTCTCTGGTAACTGTTTTCTCCTCACCTGGTAAAAGTGATAATGTGGATGCTTTACAGCAACGCATCAAACCATGGTATCTGACTCCCTCACCTGCATTACTATGCTTATCCTCCCTCACCTCAGTGAGGTGCCAGTACTATTACCCTTATTTTAAAAGACTCAGAGAGGTTAAGTGACTTTCTTCATCTCATCCATGAAGTTCTTAGTCTGCTAAGCACAACTTTATCCTTACTCTCTCACAGATCTCGAAGACGGCCATCAGGTTACTTTTGATTTCTCTGTTATGAGATACTTTTTATTGTAGTTTTTAAACAACTCCAAGGAAGATAACTCATTAACAGATGAGAAAATAATTTAATTCACAAAGTTAAAACTGAACTAAACTTAGGAAAGCTCTGGACATCTGCTCACAAGGGAGTCTGCTGCTTTCTTATTTAGACTGTTTCTCTAAAGCTGACAATTCATTTTACATTAGCAAATGCTTCAGGGAAATCCCATGTGCTTGCAGCCTCCGCAATAATAAAGCTAGATGTTAGTAAATAGTTAATGTTGTGGGATACTGGGATGTCAGCCAAATCCTCTCATTTTCTTTAATGTTTTCTAAGAGCTTGGCTGAAAGGTATTTTCAAGTAACACAATACTTCACAGATTGCACTTCTTGTGGCTGGCACTCATTTTTGTTCTCATTCTATGCATGCCCACTTGTTTCCCTAAATTTGCTCCCTAGACCTGGCATGTTACAGTCTCTGCTCCCAGGGCTTTACTTTTCCTGTAGGATCCTGATGCAGAAGCCTATCATCTTGAGACATTAATAGAATTCCTCTTAAAACTGACTCTGCTGAAGTCTGTGCTTACTAGTTCATTAGTTCAAGAAGCGTTCGTTCAGATATCGAATTGTCCAAACTGCTGAAGCCAATATACTTGGCCCCAAAATTGAGACCTTCATCTCATTCAGTGGAAACCTTCACTGAGTTACCATCTGAATCCAATTCAGAATTACCTTCCTGGTTTAAATCTCTCTCCTTGGACTGGATTCACCATCTTTTTCTCCTATCACAACATCTACCAACGATTGCCTGCACTCTCAGCCAATCTTGGCCTTCTGTCATACTTTGCAGATAGGGGCTTCTCTTCCCTTCACCAAGGTCTGGATCTTTTCTTCTTTTCCTCAAAGCCAGCGTATCTTACCTTAGAACTGACTACCCTTACTATCTGCAGTCATGAGCACATGTACACATTCATACCAGTGCTGTTTTAGAGATGGTGCTATGTGTTTCTGCAGGTAGAACACATACAGCTCTTCAGATCTTGGCCTGAGAAGTTCAGGTTCAAGCACATTAAGCAACATATATAATATGCTAATCTCCATGATAAATCTCATCCATAAAAGGATATGTAGCAATTCACAGAGCTCAGAGCACTGAAAAACCTTGGAGCTCCTTATAAAGTAAGATATTACAAATGTCTAGCAATTAAGCAGCAAAACAAGTTGTTGCTTCACTCCGTTTTCTAAATAAAGTTTGGGCTTCCCCACCACTGGTAGCAGACATTTATGAGTAGCCTGAGGGGTTTGTATCTAACAAGACATGTGTGCACATAGAAACAACACAGGGATCAGGCTTTAACTCCACATAACAGCAAAACTCAGCGATGCAGCATGGCAGGAAGGTCTACCTGTGCTTGTCCACCAGAGTGCAGCGGGGGGTGCGGCGAGGTCTGGTGATGTGCCGGGTGTGCGTGAAGGTGCGAGTGAGAGTGGTGGTGGGGGTGATTCTGCTGGTGATGAGGCTGAGGATGAGGATGGTGCGCTGGGTGCTGGTGCTGATGCGGGTATGAGTGATGAGGTGGCAGTGTCTGGTGCTGATGAGGATGTGAGTGCATATGATGGTGTGGTGTCTGGTCCTGCCGTGAGCTCATCATTTCCATCATGTGGCCCATGGTGTTCATATTCCCGTTTGACATGGCGGCAGGATGATGAGTCAGCGCTGCCTTCAGTCTCTGGAACAGAACAAGGCAGAAAATTCAACATTCATACACAACGATCTGAGAAATCAGAACAGGATTTCTGCTGCTGTAGAAGCGGTGCCTTGTCCTGTGTTTTGAGATTTATTTAGTTTTTTCCTTGCTGTTCCCTTGATAAAAGGCATCTTATTTCAGTTTGAGAAAGAACATATTCTGAGGCCCTAATCTAGTTTTCCGCTGTAAATATGTGAAGATATAAACATCTCAACTGAAATGTAACAGTTACACATTTCCTACTGTGCTGCTGAGGAAAAATAACTGGCTCTTATCCTTTTCTCTTTTGCCAGCTCACTAGTGTTAGCTTCATCAAGCTTGCATTCTCGCAACTTTTAAAAAGGAAAGTCTGATTAAAATATAAGTGAGACAAAGTTCCTGTCTTGTTTTTACTATAGATACTATTTAAGAGACTCATTGATAAATATATTGCATTGATGTGTTTTTCAAATTCAGGCTCAAATGTATTCTAGCACCCAACCTGTTCTTTCACCAGAAACACAAGAAAATAATGAGGGTGGCCTCAACCTGATCCTCTTTCTTTGCTGCAAAGTTCAAACACCTGCTGTGTTGTTACTGCATGCTAATCCCTCCTGTTTTGTACACCTCACGTTTGTACTGTCACTGGTTTGGGCCCTGGAGACCTGACAAAGATAAAACTCTCTTTAATATCAGTCGGATTTGTTCACTTTTTCCTGAACACCACCAGAGGGCAATGGGAAGGGCTGCCACATTTTGGACTTCAGGATAGGGCCCTTGTGTACTAAAGCTTGTAGCTGGAACAGAGATAAAAAAAAAGGTTTCCTTTCAGTGCAGTTACAGGGTTATCCCAAAGCTGTGATCTGTCCTAGTGTAGAGACACCTCACCGGTGTCCCCTGTATCTGTGGGTCACAGATGACAGTCAAAAGATCCTACAAGCCAACATGGCTAAAATCTGCCAGTGGAGAAACAATGATCAAGCTGAGCTGCATTTTGGTTTTGTCTTTAAAGAGAATGAATGCCCACACACTCAGAGCCTATAGATGGGAATGTTAATCTGCTTTATATTTATATGTTATTGCCTGTGCAACTCCACTGCAAGGCCAGTGGGAAAAAGGTAAAGGCTCCTACATTCAAAACTGGTGTCTTATTGTGTTTGTGTACCTGGCAGTGAGGAAGAAACAAATTCTTACAAAGAAATAAGCAAGGAAAATATTAGACACCCCTACCCCCCCCAACAAACAAAAAAACCAAAAAACCCCAAACGAAACAGAACAAAGAAGATTGTGGGAGGCAAAAAGAAGTAACAGGGTCAGTTTAAAGTGTCAGTCATACTCAAATTTTTGTATCCCACATGTTTTCGCAGACTTCATGAAGATCATTTCACTGAAACACTGTAATAGATCCATTAATCCAAATCTGGTGGTTTATTTCACTAACAATCGATTGGCTGAACAAGACTTAAGGGGAGAAAAAAATAAAAGAAAAAGAAAAGATACATTTGTAAAACATCAGTGCCTCGGTTTGTGTGAAGGAAAGCTAAAGTGATGACTTTTAAGAAGTTTCCTTAAGAAAGCCTATCAAACCATGACCATCAAAACCTGATGATCTTCTCAAAGCAAGATCGAGGCAACTATGGCAGTGGAGTTAAATATGCCCTTCCCTGCCTCTACAGTCAGAACAGAGCTCTGTCTAGAATCAGTATCAGTAACTCATCCTGGGTGTAACATGGAAGACTTTGGCATGTGTTGCCCTTAATGTTTCCAAATTAAAGTGCTACCTTGATAGCAAGCAGCAATTCACAATGCTCAGAATAACTGGTGTTACTCAGGAGTGTATTAGGAAAAATATGGAAAACAACATATGAACAAGCCAAGTCATTCTGCATGTCATGTTTCTTCAAAACCAAGACCTTTTCTATGGGGTTGAGCCACTGCACAGATCTAAGACAAAGCACCAAGAAAAGCTGTTTTAAGTTTGTTTTCTGAATCAAAATGCAAAATAACCAAGCTCTCATTAGCCGGCAGTTTCATTTGATGAATGCCTAACAAAATCCACCCGTGCTCTATTTGTCAGAGGCCTCTGAAGCTGAACTACAGCATGTCTTATTCTAAACTGCACTTTCAAAGCAAAAAAAAAAAAAAAAAATGGAGGGAAAAACTTAATCTGCGAATAAACATTTTTTTTTCAGCTGTAAAAACTGTGGTTTATTAGTGTGGCACAACTTCAAGAGAATAAATTATTTTGTTTTCTTTCCACAGCCCCTTCTACCACATCCATTTATTTGAGATAGCAAATCAAGAGAGACAGTGAGAGGTCTGACATGCAGCTGGTTTCAGTCAATAGGGGTCATTTCCATTTGGACTGTGTATTTTACAAGCTCCTTGTTCACTGTTCCCGATGGGAGGGTGGGCCAGCTGCCCTGGATCCTAGTCCTGATAAGAAACCAGCTCTCTACCTCATCCTGTCCCAGCACAGTAACAGCCATCACCAGGCCCTTGCCTCCCTTTAACGTCGTGCTTAGATCAGCTTTGTAGCAGCAAGAGCCCAGCCTACACACACACACCCAGAGCAGCATTTATCTTCCATTAACCAGTTGCTCCTGCCCATCAGAAACATTGGGGGAATGATAAACATTTTCTTTCTGTTTGGTCTTTAACGAGATCAATTGCTTGGGATGTTTTAGTTAGAGCACAGGGAGGGAAAACCATCAGAACTTGGTGAACTCTCTGCACTGAGTATGTGTGGAGCTGGAAGGGCAGGCTGCATTTCTGTTATTGTTCTTTTTATGCGGTCTAATTGCAAACAGCTGCTTTAGTTTAGTGTCAAATAAAATACCATGGCATCAAAATTGAGCTTACTGGACTGACTACATTAGCAAATCCCTTCTAGAATGACATGATAACTTGGGACCTGATCCTGAAGCCATTCAGTTTTTCAGGAACTGTGTGACTGACTTCACCAGGTACCTGGCAGTTTGCAGACCGGGGCTGAGACAGCGTGCTCAATACTCAGGTCTGCTCTCACCAAACCCCAAATCCTTGCCAACTTCACTGCTGCGTTTCTTAGGGCACAGTTCCTCTTCTGTCCCTTTTATACTGCAATTTTCAAAACATTCTCCACCAACCTCAAGCCAAGAGGAAATGCAGGTGCTTGTCTTACCTGGGTTTTGGCCCTTACTTATTATTATTGCATCAAAGTTGCCAACATCAGTTACAGCTGACTTGATCATGACATTTCCATTAACGGTTGTCAGTGACACAGACATGAGAGATTTTTCATAGAGAATGGCCTGCTTTGCCTTTCATCAAGTGAATAAAGAAAATTCCCTTTTGATCCTACAGTAAGCCAGGAACACATAAACTCTCATCTTTGATGCTTAGGAGGAAATAGAAACAATGGATATTAGTGCTCCACAGGCAGGACTGTTGTACTCCCTGCAGTCCCCCTAAATGACATGGACACTCTGAGTTAACACCTCGAAGAAGTTATCATTGTACCTGGAACACAGTGGTTTCCAGAAACAGTTTCCACAGTGCTTTCTCCATGTAAAAGCCTGACATGGTGCAGTGAATTGCTTGATGTTTCCTTTTATCATCACAGATCACAACTTAGTCTCTGCACATCTTTGGGAAAACCCTATGTCTGCCAAAAGTGGGCGACAAGCATTTGAGATCATGATGTAAAATAGCATCAGCTTCCCTAACACCTATGAAGCTCAGGATCTTGCTGCTTTCTGAGTTTTCTCTATCATGATACGTATTTCAAGGTTGCCATGGGTTTTGCTCCACCTTTCTTCCTCCCAGATTGCTAGTGAAAACAGGACAGCATATTTTTCAGTTTGTCAGATGAAAAAAAAGATAAAATGCAAATTGGGAGGTTGCTTTTCCCACAACTAAAAACCCAAATAATTTGTGGGTTTTCATTTGTATGTAAATATTTATAATATCTATAGTGTGTTAAATTTATAGTGCAACAGGCTGTAAATATTATCTACCTGTATATAATATTTACTGTATTATATTATATACCTGTATTATTTACTATATTATATACCATAATCTGTACATGACAATAAACTACAATCTTTTCCCATTTATTCCTCAAGAGAAGAAATGACAAAAATCTCTCCAAATTTTACAGATGTTATTACCTGTGCTTCCATCAAACAATAAGCTATTATTTCATCCATTTGAATTCTAGGTTGGAGAGCTGGTTTTTAATAGGACTGAATTATTCTGAATAAGTACACATTGCTGCACTCTGAAAAACCTCTGTCCCCCTTCTGGTCTGCATATCCAAATCCTACTAAATTAGAGAAGAGACAAGACCAGTGCAGTATCAGCTTAATGTCTGGCATATTCTTATCAGGAGATTTTATCAGAACCCTGTAGGCAGATGAAATATGATCTCAAAGATACTTTCTTGCACTGTGATTCTAGTCCCTATTATATAGGGGTGTAATAAGTTCTCCCACAGGGGACAGAAGACACTAGAGAGGAGTGAGAAGCCAGAGAAAAGCCCCAGACATCAAGCATCCCCACACATATGCCATTAGATAGTAACACCAAGGTAAAAATCCTGATTAGCCAAACTTCAGGGCAAACATAGCATTCACTAATGGCATTAACATTGTTTTCTCATTTGCAATGGTCAGGTTTTCTTTTTCACTCATGCTCCTCTAAGCATTATACCCAACAGCAACCTTCCAGTACCTAAAGGGGTCCAACAAGAAAGCTGGAGAGGGAGTTTTACAAGGACATGTAGTGATAGGACAACAAGTAATGCCTTTAAACTAAAAGAGGGTAGATTTGGATTAGATATAAGGAAGACATTCTCTGCTGTGAGAGTGGTGAGATACTGGAACAGGTTACCTGGAGAAGCTGTAGATGCCCATCCCTCAAAATGTTCAAGGCCAAGTTGGATGGGGCTTCAAGCAACCTGGTCTGGTGGGAGATGTCCCTGCCTATGGCAGGGGCTTGGAAGTAGATGGTCTTAAAGGTCCTTTCCAACCTAAACCATTCTATGATCCTATGATATGATTCTACGAATAGAAGGAGTTAGGCCAGTGGCAGCTCTGGCTGCGAACAGAACTTCACCCAGTGTATTTCAGAGCATCACACTGATTTTTATCCTTTCCTCCAACTATGACTGCAATGAGAGAGTTTAAGCATGAATGTCACTCAAGTCTTTTACAGTTGGCTACTTACAAGCATTTCACAGTGTAAATAACAGAAACCACTCTTTGCAAATGTTCCGCTCACATTCATAAAAGCAAATTGGAGGCGATTCATCTCCACCCAATAACTGCAGATACTTATGAGCATATTTCAGAGACTGGTGATTAGAAAGTCTCTGATGCCACATTAAATACTGACTCCTACATTTCTGGTGCAGTAAAATACAGCGCTGCATATTGACTGAATGATGTGTTAAGAGGTGTGCAAAGGACATGAAATCCAGAACCAGAGTGACACATTACACTAATGTAAAGAGAAAAGGGGGATGCATTTAATTCACAACTGGCCAGGAAACAGCGCCAAACTCCTAATCTTCTAATTATTCTCAGGCTGTTTGGCAAATCTGAATTACACTTTTTCTTCCTTTGTGCTTTCTTCCCTACTTAGTTGGATTTTGCAACAACATGAACAATGGATCGAGCCTTCAGTGCAGCTTAGCCTCTAATAAAAACAACAAATTTGCTCCCTTGTCCTTCCAAACACAAACTGAATTAAACTTCAGCAGAAAGCAGCAAGAATCAACTGCAAACAATACAAGAGCAATAAAACTAATAGACATCATGCTGCTCAAGGATGGGCCAGATGCAAGGGCTGCTTCAGTGTCCCCGAGACCAGGGCACAGAGGAGCTCAGAGCAGCCATGCTGGCTGGTGACCTCAGTCCCAGGAACACCTCTCCTGATGACTACATTTTAAGTAATCTAATGCAAGTTGCAGCCAGGGTGGCCCAAGGGTACTCTGCCAAAATTGCCCTCTTCTAGTGATGGTATTTCACTGAGAACAGCCCTGGCTTCAGGGAGCAGAAAACACAAGTGAGTTTACATCCCATCTCCACCAAACAATTCCCTTCTCTTCATCTCAAAGCACCTTGCAAAGGAGACAAGCATCATTATCCTCGTGCAATGCACCACCTTTTTAAGGATTAGAAATAGAAAAATACTAAATTCCCACTTTTTTAACGAACAAGTAAATTATAATCAAGACAGAAAATACAGTGAAAATATGGTTTGTGCTTTTTACTATATACTATTTCTTACATGAGTCATTTCTCAGTGCAGTGTTAAACAACTGGATTTGATTTGCACAGGAGTCAGGAAATGTAAAGTTCAAAAAATCAAACCCCTAATTCCCACCAAGTCTAAGTCAATCCCTGCATGTGTATCCGTGACAAGGGATATTTAATTATGTAATCACACAACAGTCGGCAAAGTGATTTATTACTGGCAAATGGTGTCATATAATTTCAGCATACAATACCAATGGAAGGATCCAAAAAATACAACCAACTTCTGCCTGATTTTCCCTCTGTGTGCTGGAGTTCAAAAGGAAAGCTGCTGCTTAGCTGCTACCTATCCCTGGAGAGGCACGTTTCTGACAGGAAAATGCCTGAAACTTTGGGGATTAATTGCCTGTGCCTGCTATCAGTAGGCAGGCGCATACCTAATCACCATCTTAATTGTCCAAATAGGTAGTCTTTCACTTCGATACTCTGCCAGACTCATCTATGGGATATTGCCATGCATGTTAGGTTGTCACTCATGGAAAATGCAGAAAGGAGGTGGCAATAAAATCACTTGGTGTTAACAGCACCCTGCAAGGCAGTGGAAAAACCTGGGCTTGAGGGACCTGAGTCAGTCCTGCTTGTCTTCCATATCTACTCTCTTCATGCCCATATTACAGCTCATTCCCAAGCAGAGAGACTATGGACTCTTTCTTCACTTTGGACATAAAACACTCTGGCAAAGCCTCTGGCAAAGGGGCTGGAACTCAGGTCTTCCTCACTCCTGCAAGCAAACGCTGTAACTAGGTTCCTAAAATCAGGTTCCATCTTCTAGTACAATGCAAGTGGGAAGTGCTTCTACAGTGCTTGCTTTGCATACGTCCTGTCTGAGCACAGAGTGAACATTTCTGAATGCATTAAATGAGAAAAGAGGGAATCTATTTCAGAGGAAGTCTGGGAATTTCCTAGACAAGCCAGACACAGAGCAAATCCTCAAATCAGAACACTCCAACACTGGAAGAAACACTGTGGGTTTGGGCATTTTAATCTGTACTCAGAGATCAAATGGGATTAGCACTGCAAAAGTCTCTCTGCAGAATACTGCTCTGAAGCCTCTTAAAAGAGTGACTTCAGTTTCTTCCCGAGAACGCAAGTTGCTTGCTTTCTTTTTCCCTCTCACAAGCATAATATACACACTAAGGACATGAGAAAGGCAGGTTCAAAGTCTTTTTCTGTCAGAAGATTTCTGAACTTTCATCGCCCACTCTCACTAAAGCTGGTTATGATTAAGTCATTCATATTCAAATAAAAATGCCATCCAAGTATATAAAACTTGGGCAGCTTTTTTTTTTTTTCCTTCACTGGTGTGATTTTTGAATACTCTTTTCTCCTGGATTAAACCCAGCATATTTAAAGGGCTACCAGCAAGCCAGAAATGGAATACATGTGCACTTAAAAGTGCTTTGATTTTACCCCAGATGTGCAGCGCTCAAGGGCGTACATGCACACATACATGCGTGCACACAAGCACACACACTCATACACACACTGGCTGTGTAGAGGATAGGATCTGATTTGTATATTTGGTTTCAAGATTAAACCAGCCATACTCTGAAATGTAAAACCGAAGCCCTGACCGCTTACAGCTATTAGGGATCCCAGGGCTCTCTGTGAAAGAGTATTGATGCTCATTAGCCTATTGGCCTGACTGGAGAATTCAATGCAGGTAATTAGATGTAGTCTCATTACCACATAGTTTCAGGTGAAGTTATTTTCCTCTTTGTTTCAAAAGCTAAGTGATTCCTGAAACATTTTTAAAGCATTCATGGATTATTATAATTTTTTTCTGAAGAAATTACTGGAACTTAAAGTGCAGTACAGGGACATATAAAATAAGAATGTTCTTACGGGCTATTTCACTTTTTTTTTTTTCACTTTTTTTTAAAGCTGAATTCCAGCATTGGAATTGAATGAAAAGAAAATAATACTTTTATTCAACAGCTTTCAATTATCTGCCTATGAAAACCTAGTGACTAGTGACTTTTTAAATACATGCGCTCAGGTATGGCATGCAGTACACAGATGCAAACCATAAAGAGAGCGAACAGAGGCTTGTTTAGCATAAATTTTCACTGTTATAAAATATTCTGAGAGTTATCCGCATGAGTATCATGAATATTCATTATACCAGTGTTGATATATACTGCCCTTTTACACCCTCATCCTAGGTGTCTTACGCCCTCCCACCTTTCCCCATATTCTGCCCCTGACTTCATCCCTCAGGCTGCTGCCCTCCACTGTGCCCCTTTGTTTTTCACCTGCAAAGCCACCCCCCTGCATCAGTACACAGCTCAAGTTGCTGCCCTGTTTTTCACCACCTCACATGTATCAGCCGCTTTTAAACAGCAGTATCTTGGGTCAGACGCATTGAATTTCAGAGCCACTTGAGGCTCCAGGAACAGCAACATCTCAACCTTCTACCAGATACCCAGCAAGCTACTGTGCCACAAGATTTTTTAATACACTTTAGGATAGCTACAGTGTGAAACAATAGATAAAAAGAATCAAACCCCAGCTATTCTTTTTTATTGGAATGTGATTTACACTAATAGGTTTTACTTTGTTTGATGGGACTAGGAATGCATCCCCACACACACCTCCTATGGCTCGTCTGACAAGCAATAACTTACTAAAATGCAATGTATCCGCTGGTCACTCTCTTGCACATGGCAGGCTTATTTTTTGGTAAAACCACAAATTTTTTATTTTTTTCAAAGCAACATGTCAGAGCAAACCAAAAAAACAAAGGAAGGATGCTGCCTGCTTGGTAAGCCACTGACTCATCCTGCCTTTTCTGGACAGATAGATTTGGCTTTCCTATGCCATGTACCACAGGATACAGAACAGATTTGCACAGGTCAGGGGCCTAGCTAGATCCACAGTTGCAGTGGCTGTCACAGAATCAGGATTTCCTTTCCAGCTTGGAGTGACAGGTAAACAGCATCCTGCCTCACTTGATTGTGGACTCTTCCCTGTCCCTCCTGCCCAAGGGAAAGACGGCAGAAAAAAAAACAAGGGCAAATTCCTTCAGAAGTGCCCTGACTGGGGAACAGGAGGGCAGAGGGTCCCCACAGCACCTTGAGGGAGGCAGAATGAGTCATGTGTTGGGTGAGCATCCCCCACAGGGACAGGGTGATGCTGCACCCAAACACCTTCCCACGTATGAGAAGAAGCTGCCAGGATTGCAGGAACAGGCAATTCCTGCACACTGATCACCTAGCCATGCTCACCGTCCTTCACAGTAAGGGCACGTCTTCTGAAGAGCACATCAGAGATCCAGCTGCTCCTGCCATTGCCCTGCCTTCCTTTTTAGTATTTCTTGTGTACTTCTGTTGCGTGTGGGAGAAAGACATAAATACCGTCCTGTTTTGGTGCTTAACACATCTTCCTGTCTCCTCTCCCAGCCTTGCTGACAGCATTATCCATCTTCCTGACACCACCGTTGTCTGATTCATTTGACATATGCACCAGAAAGAAAAGTCATGTTCTGAACAAGAACCTAATGCTGTGATCTCATTCCCATCTCAGACTCCTCAGTGACTCCAAAGCACCTCCCATTTCTTGCTGTTTTAGAAAGAGAGGGCCTGCAAAGCTTTTCCATATTGCTCACTAGGAAGTTTATAAGAGGAGATGTGGTGAGAGAAACCAGACCAGCAAAAGCACACAAGCACTTAACACAAGTATGTTGGAAATCCAGGTAATGCCATAGAATCTTCAGCTATTTACCTCCTACCTAGAATGAGAAGCAACAAAATCTTTCTTGTCTCCTGCTGCTCAGGGCTGTTGAGGAACTTTGCACAGATACGTATTTCCAAAAGGAATAGCACTTTGAGAGGTGATGGCAGGGACATCCTGACTGTATTATGGAAATCACTGAGCCCTTCTGACTCATCAGTTCCCTATCTTCTGAAACAAAAAAGCCCCATTACTATCCACCTCTGTGACATTCAAGGCTAAGGGTTATGATGAAGTTCCCTCTTTTAACTGGCACACTAGCAAGTCAGTGTAAAGCTTCCTGATGCCTTATCACATAAAATCATAGAACCATAGAATAGTCTGGAGTGGAAGAGATCTTTAAAGTCATCTAGTCCAACCCCTCTGCAATGAGCAGGGACATCTTCAACTAGACCAGGTTGCTCAGAGCCATGTCCAACATTACTTTGAATGTTTTCAGTGATGGGGCATCTATAACCCCTCCAGGCAACCTGTTCCAGTGTTTTATCGCCCTCATAGTAAAATATTTCTTCCTCACATCCAGCCTGAATCTTCCCTCTTCTAGTTTAAAACTATTACCCCTCATCCTATCACAACAGGCCCTGCTAAAATGTTTGTCCCCACCCTTCTTACAGGCTCACTTTAGGTACTACAATAAGCTGCAAAAAAGTCCCCCTGGAGTCTTCTCCTCCAGGCTGAACAACCCCAACTCTCTCAGCCTTTCCTCATAGGAGAGGTGTTCCACCCCTCTGACTTGTTTTTGTGGCGTCCTCTGAACTCACTCCATCAGGTCCACGTCCCTCTTGTGTTGGTGGCCTCAGAGCTGGATGTAGTACTCCAGGTGGGATCTCATGAGAGTGGAGGGGCACAATCACCTCCTTCGACCCGCTGGTCATGCTTCTTTGGATGCAGCCCAGGATACAGTTGGCTGTCTGGGCTGCAGGTACACAATGTCAGCTCATGCATGCCCAGTCTTTCATCCACCAGTAGCTGCAAGTCCTTCTCCTCAGGGGCACTCTCAATCCCTTCATGCCCTAGCCTGCACTGATATTGGGGGTTACCCTGATCCAGGAGCAGGACCTTTTACTTGCCCTCATTGAACCTCATAAGGTTCACAAGGGCCCACTTCTCAAGCTTGTTCAGGTCCCTCTGGATGCCATCCTGTCCCTCATGTATGTCAAAAGCACCACTCAGCTTGGTGGTGTCTGGAAACTTGCTGCGGGTGCCTTCGGTCCTACTGTCAGTGTCACTGATAAAGATATAAAGCAGCATCTCCTGTTTGGTCGCACCCCTTGTTGCCCTGCATGTGTGGTTTCTGTCATACCCCCAGTAGTTCACAATTTAAGGGCAATCAAGAGATTGCTGTGCACTGGCAGCTGAGGCATGGGCAGCCTCACCCCAAAGATGTGCCCCACACTGCTGCAGCCTCTGACCCTCCTTCCAAGTGAGCCACAGGAACGTCAGTATCTCCCACTGCTGCCTACAGCCTTAATAACCCATTAGTGGCCTGGTCAAATGTGTTACTCTCTCAGAGCTACTTCTCTTTGGAGATCTGCCAAAGGAGAGAAGAAAAGGGGCAAGGAGGGTGGAAGCAAACCAAATTGGGGAGCTTGGGTGGATGGGGGAAGGGGAAAGGGAAGAGTTAGAGAGGGAAGGTTTAGGCAGCTAATTTTTCCACTTCTTTCCTGCGGCTGAAGTATTGACCGATAATGTATCACACATTTTGATGGCGCTCCAGCTGGCAGGGAAAAGAGCTATCTGTTTATTAATTCAATTAGTCTGCTTATTTATCAGTGGAGGGTGAGAAGGTGCAGTCACAGGCCAAGCTGTGCCAACCTCAGCCTGCCTGCTGGTGGGCTGAGAGGACAACTGGGAATGGGTACATCCTGCCCTGGCTGCTCCTGCCAGTGCACTCATCCCTGTATTATCTCAGGCCCTCTGAGGTAAGAAAGGATATATAAAATACAGAATGTAACAACATACATTATGCACAGCAGCGAACGTGCAAGGCAGCCTTACAACTGGAGCTGCACGGCTTTGCTGCTACCAGATTGCTGCTCTAAAAGTATTTGCTAATGTCTGACATTCGGCCCAGAACTGATTTTTTTAATTCATTAAAATGGATGAATGCACTTTGAATTTCTGATTCAATGGGGATAGTGTTGAAACCAACACATTAACACAGCACTGAGCTGCTGGAGGGGGAAGGACAGGGCAAGGAGGATGCTGCCCAGGTACCCACCAACATTTGTCATCTTTGAAAAGGGGGTGTTTATGAGGGAGGAGGAAAACAAAGGGAAAAGACTGGCCTTGGAACAGCAGAGAAATTACCTCAACTAAGAAAGCATTCCACAGGGCTGGAAGAATGATAAGACCCACTGCTTTCTCTGCCTGTCTAAGACTACTAGATTTCTTTCCCATCTGCTGAAAAGTCTAAGGCTTCTGATTGTTGAAGCTTCAAATGCAGAAAACTTTCAGCAAAATGCTGCTTGGAGCTATCTGAGCTGTGGTGTTTCTAAAAACACAAAATATGAGGGAAGTCCATGGTGCTAGAGTGCAATTTCCCTTTAGACAATCCCCTCCCCAGCCCCAGAACCTACAGACCATCATTTCGATGTGATTTCAATGCTGTCATATACAGTGTTTATTTTTCTCTCGCTGCTTCTATAAACCACCCGGCTTCCTTTTCTATCACACATAAACACAGCTACAATATAGATGTGATGGCTTCCAATTTAGTCCTTAGAAGACACTGTGAGACTTCCCATTCATACAAATAAATCCTGTGATGCTTTGACTTAAAAATGAGACTGATGACAAGGATAGAGGGTTCTCTTTGGGATAAGGCTAGGATGTACATGCTCTCAAATGCTGCTATCATTACTCTTCTCATTTTGTTCCTCCACCACCAGATGTTTAAAGAAAATGTGCATGTTTAAATTTTCATTTTCTTTTCTTTAAGTTTCTTTAAAGGCATTCATTTGCTTTCTGAAATCTTGCAGGATGTTTCAAGGCAGGACAACATATCAAATTAGGATGGCAGTGAATGTCTCCCTGCAGATAGATGAGCTCACAGGAGCCTTTAACAAAAAGGACGGCTAGAAATACACCCCCTCCACCCAACAGCTCCGCAGCCAAGTTTGCCTTTCAGCCTCTTCTGGCTGATGATTAGTTTAATACTCTGAACCAAGATCCAGCTTGACAGATGATTCCACTACCACTGACAGTTTAGGCCACATATCAACATTTTATAAATTCTTAATTTTCTCACTGCAGCCATATTGAACAGTTTCGTGCAAATGAGGCTTATAATTACCCAGATAAATCAGTCCAATGCAGTATTTCTTAGGATCTTTCTCAGTTTTCTCCCTGGAGGATGGGATCCCATCTGCTTTGCTGCATTCAGGCTAATTGAAGGGCACTGACTTTTTGAAATGGATTCATTAATTACTCTAGCCTGATTCTCTGTGGGGTTCTTCGTTCAATGGGTGACACTTGGGCTGTGCTGTACCATCCACCCATGTTTAGCAATGTAGCTCCAATTCTCAACTATGAGCTAAAACATTTACAGATGCGCTGGCAGCTATGATTCTGGCCCTAACTGTACAGTATTACAAAACAAATGTAATTTTGCTTCTCCTTTGCTTCTAATTTAGCATGCATTGAGAATCTATAAATATTGTAACCATGACTGTTTCAATGTGTTTTACTCCTTGCCATCATAAGCAACCATCCCAAAGAACAAACCATAAGTTTACAGGTATTGCATTGCCAAGAGTAGAAAAAGAAGAGAAACAAGCATTTGACATTGCAGAAAATATGTAATGTGTGGCAGCATAATGTGAAATTAAACTATTGAACTTACATGCAAAGACGTCCTATATATTTTTGGGCCTGTGTTGATTTAATTTAGTACAACAGCAGCCTAGGTTTTCAATAAACTCATGCGTGATCATATTGCTCACTCAAATGTCAGACAGACACCATAGAAAAATAAAGACCCATCTAGGAAAGACCTGATTTAGGTGAGAAAGGTGGTGGTGGATAGGACAGGAGCAGGCAGAGGGGACCCTGCCAGCAGTCGCAGAGTCTGTCTCTGCTGGAAGGTTTATCGGTTTTCCCCAATAGCAGGCACAATTTCATGTTACTTACAATATTTTATATTCCAAGCACTTGCTTCATTAATTCAGGGTTATGAGGCAACTGGCCTGGGAAATGGAGACACAATCTGCTGTGAGCGAAGAAGTCTTCATGCTTTCCAGGAATCCCAAAGCAGTTGCAAACACTGGACCCAACTGTGGAAGTTGCCCCGACTCTTTGCATGGCTCTGTGCTGCTGCACCACACACTGCTTTAAAGATGAACCCAATGTCACTAAATGTGGTGGGAAACCCAGTTTACAGATTGGTGAGGTAAAACTCTGTCCCAAATCACAGAAACCCTTAGTGGCAGAACCAGAAACATAGTCCAAGGGCTGCCTTGCTTACAAACAGGGAACGGTCCTGCTCCCTTTAACTAGTTCCTGCTGATGGTATGGTGAGTCTTCAGGATGCAATAAGGAGCTACTTTCTTGTGACACATTAGAGGCAATAAGTCTATTTATACCTATGAACAGACACCATAAAAAACCTACATACGTATTTTAGCTTTTAACTATATGGCTGCTTTGGGCAGTTAATGCCACACAAGCAAAACTGTAATGGTAACTCCTCTAACAAATCAGAATATTATACATTATAATCACATATTATGCCACAGACCTAAGGAAATTATTCACATAAGTAGAACATGTATGTAGGACTGCAGATGGAGCTTGGGGGTGTATATAGGGAAGTACTTTGCCCTGCTATCCTTTTTTGGTCAGCACTGCTTCTCCAATGCTCTGACAAAGATGTTGTTGATAAGGAGATTCATTTTTTGGGACAGAAAAATATTTCACAGCTTTCCCTCTGATTTCCAGGTTCTCTCTTCTCAATGAGGTATCCCTGCTCCCTCAGCTGCCAATGAATTCACTCTTTCCCTGGCCAGTACTTCAAGCTACGCACCTTCAAGAGAAAGTCTGAAGCAACTCTGTCATCAGCTGGCACAACAGGTTATTCTGAATTTGAGTGGCTAGCTATTAGATTGTACTTTTTTTTTCCTTCTTATGTTGTTTGTCTGTCATCTCTCCCTGGTTCATAAACAACTGCTGAGTGGTCGAAAAGCTGTTCACAAAGAACAGAAAAGCTAAGCAAGGAGCCCGTACCTTTTGCTGCTTATTTGTTTTTTTCTCTAGAGCCAGTGCTGGCAGATGAAGTGTGGCAGGCAGGCAGCAAGCAGCAGGCAGCCCCCTCCCCTGCCCTTCCCTCCCAGCTGGATGATGGCTGGCTGGGTGGCTGCGGGGGAGCTGTGCTGATATATGTCAGCTGAGAACCTGGACCCATCCATCTGAGTTCATGCCAGTGCCTCTGGTTAGCACTGCATCTGGTTGTGTTTGAGTTCTCAGAAGCCAGCCAGAGACATTTTTGTTTAGGTTAATACATTTTATCACCTTTATGACAGTGAAAATCTATAGCTGAAGTTCTCCATTTCTTAAGGGGGGTGTCTAGGATCTATGAATCACATGGAACGTTTTGCAGAGAGGACACTCCATGTGTTTTGCAATGTACAGAATCAGTCTAGACATTACCAACTTTTAAAAAACAGTATTAAAGCAGCTCACTAAGACTTTTTTGAATTAATTTTTTTAAAATTCAAAACCAGCTCCACATGTTCAAATGAACTTGATCATGAGCCAAAGACAGTAAGCTAGTCTCAGCCCTAACTGCAGCAGTGCTACACCTTTTTACTCTGGAGCTGAGGAATATGACACATTATATACACCAGTAAATTGCAAAGTAGTTAATTTTCCATGCAGCTGATAGCAGTGATCGATTAGGCTCGCTCCTTACAACTATCACACCTCCTTTTCTCCCTCCTCTCTCTTCCCTCCCTACCACAGAAACAGCTCAGACCACAACATCCAAGTCACATATGCAAGTTTAGCAAAGAGCTCTTTACAGGAGAGCAAGTTGGGCTTTGTGTTTGCGCCCTATTTAAGTATTACAGCTAGTTTTGCCCTGCACAGCTCTGAGTCAGGCCATAATATGATTTTGTATCTCAAGCTCTGTTTTATCTCACATTATGTTTGAGGTGGAGGGGAAAATGTAATGGGATTCAGTGACAGCTAAAACTCCCTGTGAGTTGTTTAAAATTTCCCCTAATTCTTTCCCGTCAATTTTATCAGCATCCTTTTCCCATTATAGCAGCATTCTGAAATATTTTAGTAAGGTTCAGTGACGACCTCACTCGTTTAACATCTTTATTTTTCTAAAGGAGGGCCCAATGTAATTTCACCTAGCCTCAAAGTCCATTCTTCCAAAAGGCTATTTTTTTTCCATTAACTTTTTCTGACTGAAAACCGTGAAGGCACAGATGAACGTGTCTTTTTGACCTTAAAATCTCTATATTTTGAGTAAGAAGTAATGTTACCATGAGCAACATGCATCTGACAGGATTCACCTACAAAAAGAATAATAATGATTTATGTTAGCAGTGTTTCATAAACTGGTACATGCTTGGGTAGACCAAATCATATCCAACTAGGCATATACCAGTTTAAACTAGAATTAGACAAATCTCAGTAGCTGCTTCCAGAGGGTATTATTATTAGCCATGTTGATTTAAAAATGAAACTCATCTTTGTCCATATACTACACCTACTATGATTTATTTTTCTTTGGTGTTTTCCTCCTTTTGATTCAGGAGGTTTAAATTACTGAAAAATAAATAAGAATATACTTTGAAGTAGCGAAATTTTTACACATGATGTCAAACTACACATCTACTGTCAAACTACACATCTAATGTCACAGCCTATCTGCAGTGTAGCATCTGATACGAATCCTACTTTGTTCAAAATTTGTTTCTCCCACACTGTGGCAAAATAGGATAAATTCAATATACCACAGCAGAGATACTGGAAGAATTCACTTCACGTATGCAGTTGCTGCCCTGGGACAGCTGAATAAACAGCTTGCAAAAGTCTGTTTGAAGACTGCCAGCCAGTTACGCCCATAATTTCATCTCTATTAACAAAAACAACTCAAACTGTTGCAATGCCCCAAGTTGATTACTGAGCATCTAAATTATAGTGTTGCTTGAGTAACCCTCTGCAGCAGCAGGGGCTCTGTTTTGATACCCATTCAATACTTCCCTCCTTGCTGGTTAGTAGAATATCCATCAAAACCAGCAAATGCATAGGAAAAGACAGGTTTATGCAATATTACCCCATGACTGGCAAAAAAATAGTTGTGTAATACTGTTCAACTTAGTGAGTCAGAATAATAACTCTTATAAATATGTCCCTCTGAGTGGGATATAGGACAATCTGGGGAATGAGAGAGTGATCTAGAGGGGGGAAAGTCCCTAGTAACTGTTTTTGCAAATAATGCCATTGTTGTGTTCAAATAGTTGGTGTTTCTGATGTGGTGCTCAACACCAGATTGTCAATACAGATACCTGCACAGCCCTACTGAACTTTCAGGTGATGCGCTGACAAACCCCAGAAGGCTGCTTTGACTGTGATACCAGAACTGGAATGGAAAGCAACAGCTTGCTGGTGACCCTCTTCCTGGAAATTTGAGAGTCTACCTGAGTGAGTTACTCCACACTAACATGAGGGTCAAAATATGGCCAGAAATCAGTACCAGCAGCTCTGCTTTGTGACTGTAATGCTCAGAAAGAGCTGAACAAAATGTTCAATGATAAAGAAGGAAACTCAGTCACACGTCAATTTGCCAATGGAAATTATCTGGAGTAGGGGTAAACACAAAATAAATACCTGAAAATTTTCAAAGAGTGGCTTCAGTAAGTTTACAAATTAAAGTGATGGCTTTGTAGGCTTTTTATACTTCAGTTCAATTTCTATTTTCCCTTTAAAGCTTCAAAACCTGAACTAAGGAAAAATTCTTGTATGAGGACTCCACAGTTTCACATAATACTTCAAACTTAGGTTAGTTGACTGTGCTGGATGAAAAAAGGCTTCACTAATGCAACATTACACTGAATTATCAAATCAGAAATTTAGACCAAGGAAACTCACATTTGTGCTTGTGGAAACAATATGATGGCTATTGTGTACTGCAGCAAAACGTACGTGCACTGCAATACATTTAGGCATAGTATTATATTTAAGCACATGTTGTGATGCAGTACATTGAAATTCATTATTGTGAATGTATCAAGTCCTTTGTAAACATGTAAACAATTGGGGAACTGCAGATACCAAGTGAGCCATATGTTGGGAATCCCTGATTCCAGTACTGGTTAATACAGCTACAGCATAAGAAATCTATGCTTCAGCAAAATATGAATGACCATCACTCTCAATATTTGTAGCAATTTCCAGTTCTTTTGATGAATTGCCCTTATAAAAATACATATTTTTAATTGTACTGAGTTTGATTAAGTTTTTCACTGCAAAAGGCTTGGCAAGACAAATGAAGACTTCAGACAAAGATTTAAAAATTATGCATTCAAAGAAACATGCTCCCTCCTGTTCAAATTTGTCTTTCCACATTGTCTTAACATATTAAGAAATCTTAATACATTAAACAGAAATTGTGCAATAATTTTAGAGATTAATGACAAGAGTGAGAGAAGACAATGACTTTTCTTTGAGAAATTATCTGGAGGCACTTTGCCTCCAGTCTCCAATTAAAAAGAAACCACAACACCTTTTATCTTCCCCTATTTCAATTTCTTCCTCAAAATACTGTGGTAAAGCAGTATCCTGGACCAAAAAACAGGAATGAACTAGATAACATGAGCAATCTGGGTAATAGGCTTTACATAGTCCACAGAATTTGAGCATGACTGTGCTTATTTCACAAAAGCTACATTACATTCTGAATTGCATAGAATATATGCAAGAGGTGCAACAAACTGAGCAGAATTATGTATGCCTCTGCATGTATCATTCCCACCAAAATCAATTTTCTGGGCTATGTTATGGTTCTCCAATACAGATGTCCCATGCAAGCCCAAGATCAGCCTGATGTACCAGTAAGCATCCCAGAAATTCATTGTTCGTACTAATGATGTGACACAGAGTTCATATGCATTTTGCAGGTCACCTTGCACATTGCTCTGATGTGGTTTTACATTAGCATTGGAAGGATAGAGAGATACAATATCAGATTGCAAATGATGATTGTGGCATTTAGGACAGTGAAGGAAAACGGGTGGGTGATTTGTGTTGCCTGTGATTCCACATAGAGATTATGGAGGTGAATTGCTGCATACATATCTGGCAGCAGTTGAGCTGAGCCCCTCCATCTTTCCCTTCATGCTTTTATTGATTGGACTCAAGATTGTACATTTATACACACACCTACATGTGTGTGCCTTATTAATGTATACTCTCTGACCTGACCTGCCCACTGTAAACCCCTCCTGTGTCCCCTCCAGCCCCCCGCAGGTCCCTTGGACAGGGCTCCCGCCATCTCAGCATCTCACTCTGTAGATGCTGCAAAGCAGTTCAAGGTCACTAGGTGGACAGCAGACACTGTGTTATTGCTACCATGGCAGTTCAAGTGGAAATATCTGCGAGGTTCTTCACAAGCCCAAAATTTCCATAAGGTTCACTTCCAAGCGAGTATAGAGTATACGGACAGAGTATGAAAACAACGGGGGTGCTTGGTAACGTTTATAGTTGTTATGAAGGCAGCAGCTGAGTGAGAGCTCAAAGAGCTGGCATAGAATCTCCTCCTCCTCCAGCCTAGCAAGGAAAAGACATTACAGGAATGGAGGGGGGAGAAGGCAGGGATCTACCGTTGTGGAGGAGCTCAGTGCTTGAACTGTTACAAACCTGCTGCCCATGAAGGGTAGGACTGCTGTTGGACACACTGACTGCAGCGACTGAAATGATTAACCAAAGTTACAAAATAAGGAAAATACAGCATCAAAAAGCTGTGATCCACCCACTCAAACACATATGTGAAACTATAAATCAAACACTAACTGCCCAGCAAATTGGCAGCTGGCAATATAACCTTACATGCAGTGCCAGCTGCCTCCTTATATGTTTTGGGTTAACTGTTTTTCAAGGTCTTTGCCATAAAAGAAAACCCTTAAAAATATATGTACATGAAGCAGAATTTAAGAGAGAAGAACAAGAATAAAGAAACTCTTAAGAGAACAGCAATGCTACCCTGTCACCTATCATCTCCCACTGTTACCTTCCTGTAAAACCCTGGTGAAAAGACTAAAGGGAATCGGGTTCAGCATCTCTGCCAATGCATCATTTAAACAGGAAGCACTTTCTGCCATGCAGTAATAAATGTTTCTGCCTGGCAGATTCACTTTTTTACCACCTCTAGCGTCTCACTAGGACTGGCGGCAGACAACTTCACCAAACTTTAAAGCCAGTCTTTTATAGCATCTACATAGTGTCTTCTATTCTAAGAGTATTTACAGAAAACACACCAAAACCCCGACAAAACAACAAACCTTTCAAGTTCTCTCTTTTCCAGTGCCATTGGTGAACTTTAATGAGATTCGTGGTCCAAAAAGCAAGTTTTGTTCTGAATTTCCTACTGAATATATTGGCAAAACAACAGCTGTTGTACAGTGCTAAAGCTGTCTCCTACCCACCCCCTGCCTTGGCACCACTTGGTTGGATGTGTTGATTCATACGTAGGAGAAGGGGAAAGCACTGGATCCACTGGCCGTAGAGCGTAGGAAGGAGGTGCGTCTGCCAGCAAATCTCTAGACTTTGATCCTACTTATTTGCCTCTGTCTCTCTAACGCACTCATTTTGCCTACAGTCATCCCACCTTGGCAAGGATGTCTGCAAACGCTCATAAGCCAGCATAGTCAAGCCTAGTTAGTATAGAGATGGGAAACCTCCAAGGAAAACCTAGCTACTGCAGGAAGATATCCAGCTGGAATGCTGCTTTCTCTTTTAGCAAAAAAACAGGCACCCATCATTCTGTGGTGGGTGAAGGGGCAGGAATTCAGTGGTGGAAAGCATTTTTTCCTTTCTTCTGTCAAACCAGAGCTTGAGCCACTAATAACCACTGAAGGATGGTAAGAATTTACCTGGAACACTTGGATGAAAAGAACTATCCAGGTTAAATGAAAATCAAAACTGCTTGGTATCCTACCTGCTTAAAATTATGCCTGCAAATCTAAAATCTAAAAGCCCTTTCCTGCTTTAAGATATTGGATGGATTCAATTCTGAAAGAGGCAACATTTCACCTCAAAGAGTTTTAGTATAAAAAGTCATACAGGCTCACTAAAGGCTTTGGCATTAAATACAACACTTCTAACTCTCTTTGCATCTTGTGTAGGCATTTGGACCCATGTAAAATGCAACATCCCACCATGTGCGCAATGAAGACTGCATTTCATTTAAGTGTCAAAAGTCAATGCCAGATGCCCATAGAGTGAGATCCAGTACTCCTGGAGAGTATTACTCAACTGTCTAGAAGACAGCAGAAGGTGGTCCTTGAAATGCGTGGAAACACATACACATGTTCCTGTGCATCTGGAAGGTCAGCATCTATAGGCAGGGCTCTATCTGAGAGTTGGTGCCCTATTTGCGTTAGTGTCTAATTAACATATTTGTAATCAGAGCAGCAAAATCATAATTTAACAAAATAATATTTAGTTTACAATAAGTGCTGCATACCTATCACACCCCTGCCACCACTGCCTTCCCTGCTCAACAGCTAAGTAAACAACTGTGGATGCAATATCTATGGAGTTTCTTCATAACAGTAAGATGCCCTTCCAGTTTAAAAATGTGAAGAATCATTGCTCTAAAGAAATATTTGGGGGATGCTTTAGCAAAGGTTTGTGTTCCTGGCTCATCCTGCCAATATGAACATCTCTCATTTTATGGGATTCACACCTCTGGGTTTCTGTTCTACCACCCACAGTCACTGTAATTTCCTATTACTTCAGCATCCACCCACAGGTTCTCTGAAAAAATATATTGGATTCTTCAGGCACTTAGACACTACTGATGCATAATAATTACATTAATACATATTTGCACACCCTGCCTCCTCCAGCAGCTCCTGAGCTGGGGCAGCAACAATCCGAGCTTTACCAAGAGTCACACTGCGACCAACTGAGGATGCTACTTTGGTCCTGGTGGCGGCAGGTGATGTGTGTACAGAAAAGCCCAGCACTGTTCTTGCTGGATACATTTTTTTTCCATCAAAGTAAGAAACATTACACTTTCAGCACAGTGTGACTCAGAAGCCCACTTCTTGATAGAAAGGAGACTTTCTTTTTGTTTTTGTCTAATCAAAACCATGAAACAGCTACATTTCACCCAATTTGCTCAACACCATGTGAAAGTGTTTGCAACTGTAAACAAAGCATTAAAAATATCATGAAGGTTAGCAAGGGAAAGATGGGAACAGCCTGGCAGAATGGTGGCTGACAGCTGATGTTTATTAGGACTGGATGGAGCAGTAAGTTAAAAAAACCTGTCACTTCAAAACAACCAAAACCAAACATGTTCCGAGGATCTGAATCCAAGCTGGGAAGGGGAGGGGGTGACAGAGCAGGCAACCCCTCCCTGTGACTGCTCTGACAGCTTTTGCTTTAGAATATAGCGAATCTTAGCACACAATGTACCAGAGCCTCATTATTGAAAACACTGCAGCATGCTGAGAGCCCCAGTACATATGAGGTTTATAGTAATTCCATATTCCTGAGGAGTTCTTATTAGTAATTTCACTACAGCAGTTGCATTACAGACTTATTATTAATAAACTACCTATTTATAATGCAAGGGCACCTAAATCAACTCAATCCTTTTCTGTCTAATACAGAGCAATACTAAGCTTGGGAATTATGATGATATTATCACTGTTGCTGTGCAGTAGCGAGGAAAAACACTGACTTTCACTGATCTCAGATTGTTAAAACCTGTGAGTAATTAAAATTAATGTGGAAATTTCTGCTAGACTGCTTAAGAAATGAGGAAGCTCCTTGCTAACTCTGCTGACTGTGATGATAAGTTAAAGATTTCCTGAGGACATCAGACTATGAGAAAAAGTGGCACCCGCACAGCCTGCCATGGGCTGGCACACTCCCATATGCAATATTGTCTTTTAGAAGCTACAATTTTCACTTGATCTTTTAAAAAGAACTCTAGCTAAAATCCCAGTTGGGGGAAAAGCATTGATCATAACATGCAAAACCTAATGGAAACAGAACTTTGACTTAGTGATACTGCAGGGTTATTTTAAAAATCTTTTTACTGGCAAATGTTGCTGGTTATAGGAAAATCTTCCCTTTTGTAGAAACGAAGAATAAAATTGGAGGCAATATATTAACTAATCACATGAACTAGAACCACAAAAGAAGTAGAAAAAGTAGCATTTAAGATTTACCCTTGCAAAAATCATTTGATCCAATTGCAAAATATGGACAAATTCATTTGGAAAGAGTGACCTGTTTTTGCTTCCATCCAATCAAGGACAAAAATTCCCAGTAGGGCAAGGGTTGAACCATTTTACTTTTAAGTTTATTTTTCCTTGTTGTATTTAATGTACTAACCAGACGTCCTACAAAATAAACTACAACAAACTCGTCTGGACATTTAATAAGGGCCAGATTCAGCAAACACCAGCTAGTAAATTTAGCATTTAATGGGCACAATTCGTTGGCCCTATATTGTAAAAAGAAAGGCACATATTCAGGGAAGGATATTACATGCAGAGATGTCTCAAAGAGATATTGCTAAAGTGTACATCAATTTTCATTTATATGGCTTAATTCTTGGACATGATAACTATATTGTGTACAGACTTGCACCATTTTGACTTAACAACTATTTTATTTAATATTTCTAAATAGATAACTCCAATAGCATTATTCCAGTGTGGCATTTTCAAACTGAGACAGTTCACCCAGGGACTTTTTGATTTTCGGCTACAGAGGTCAAAGCAGGACATGGTAAAGACCCAAAGTACCCATTTCCCTTCTGAATGTCATTAGAGTATTTTTGTACTTTATAATACTTAAAACAGTTAGATCATCCTGAAGATAAATTTGTTATTAGTAGTATTAAACTATCTCCATTGGTCAGAAGAGCCAAGCTAGAGAAGGTAAAAAGAACCTAGCTAATACAAAATCATGAGGTTTCAGTGTTTTTGTTCCAGGCTGCATGGAACGATGGCTTTACAGCTGACCATGAAACCACACAGCTAATGTGGCCTTGAGGACAAGATCCCACTCCCAGCAAAGTCAGTGGAAAGACTTCAGCAGTGTTTGGACCAAGCCTGTTATATGAGGTGAATGAGTAATAAGAATAATACACAGAATGATTCACATTTAATGGGATTATTGTCAAAATACAATGGAAGCAGGAGTTTCAGATCCCTTGAATGTCTGTCGGTGCACATTTTTTCGCCTGATTCTCCCTCTCTAATTCTTGCTGCAAAATAGATGGTGAAGTAAGAGGTGGCTCAAAATACTGCAGATCACCAACAAATGACCAAACACAGAGTTAAGGATGATGCTCCTTCCTTAGCATTGGCTATGTTTTGCAGATCCTGGCAGGGGATAAAGAGAATGTAAAGGTGTTGAACATTGCCAAAGATGCAAGGTCAGACTTGGGTGTTGTGATCGGATGCTGTTGCCAAGACTTTGCATATACACTGTCCTGCACTGCCCCTAGTGCATTCTGGTCCTCCTAAGTCAATCCTTTAGTCTAGTGTTGGGAACATAAGAGCAATGATAAAGTTTGTTCAAATCAGGGAAGACTCCAGAATTGGGCTGAAGAGGCAGTGCTTTAACATCTCTCCCTCTAGCAAATGTGTTTGCTTGTGCGAGTCTACACTGCCCCCCAAAAAATTGGGCCATAATGTCTGGGCAAAAGGTAGTAAAACACAGCTCAGCCTGACATCAAATCCCAGGCCAAGGACAAATGCATAAAATGGAACTGGTGTAAGAATCAATCTGTTTACCCATTTGCTTTACTAGGATCAGAGTTATAAAAGAGATGGTAAAGACCTTAAAAGGGACTTCCTGAATTCACTGAGGTAGGAAAAGAGTAAGAGAGATTTTCATCACTTACATTTGAAAGAAGAAAGATAAATTAAAAAGGAAGAGAATAATCAATTGCACTGCAATGGACATTTAACAAAGACATTCAAGGAATGACCACACATTCTGCATCTTGTACTGTTTTGATTTTTAAAATGCAATTTTGACAATGCATTGCTTTAACCAGCTCTAGTGACAGCAGGTGCTTGTAGCCATTGCTTGTATTACAGCAAGGGCTCTAACATCTGAAAACAATAAATAGAGCACTGCAAGGCAATCTATGCTTTCAGCTCTTTTTGATTTAACAACCCCAAGCAGCACTCCAATAGTAATACTGGAATAGCCAAAACCTGACATTATCTCATGTTGTTGCCATTGTCTATATAAATAGTATATACTGAATTTTATAAAGAGAATATGAACAGTAACAGACTGTATAAAATATTTATCTATGATAGAAAAGGTAAAAGCCACATGATACACAAATGGATAATGGTGATTTATATAATGTTCACTAAGTGTAAATGACCCCACTAAATCTCATTATCCTAAGTATAGATATAAATTCCTAGGTGACAACTGAAATGTGGAAATAGCAAGAACATTATAGATCTCCAGTCTCCAATTACTCTAGGTAAAGTATGAAAGATTTTTTTATTAAATGACAAGAGCATCAGAGAAAATAGCAAGTAATATGGTAGGTAAAGACTTTATAATCTACTGCTTTGAACTTCTTTTCATATTAACAGGAAGTGAAAACTGGGTCTGAACTCCACATAATAAACTTGACTTTGTTCCCACTGACATCAGCTCCAGTTTTGCTTCCAGCCTTCATGGGAATGGACTAAGTGAAATAACACATGAAACAAATTAGTCTAAATATGTATTTACCATATTTTTTTTAACACAGCCTTTCTGAGGTGCTGAGAAGTGACAGCGGAATTACTGCTGAGACTCTTAACAGTGACAGTGACTCTTAAGGATATACACTGTAATGCATGCATGTGCATACATAAACAAAAACCAGGTACAAATTTTAACATAGATGCACAGCATTCACTCTCTCTACACTCGGGAGTCACACGAAACACCTAGAACTTCAGTGAAAATGAATGTGTGATCATGCACTACACCCCTAAAGGAGACTCCAGCAAAAATCATCACCTGCATAGCCATCTTCTAGATTGATGTAAAATGTACCAGTTTGGCCCATTTTATTCAGCAGCAGCCTCATGAAAATAGCACTTATCTTACTTCATTTCCACAACAAGAAAATCTGTCTAACCTTGTCACCTAAGCACCCTTTATAGCATATGCAAGGGACGGGCTCTTCCAGAGAGTGATTAATCCCACCTCATTTCTGACATTTCTTTCATCCCATCATGCCTGGGATATCTGCACTTGGAGTGCAGCAAGCCAGAAGGTATGCCCAGCTACACAGCAGAGAGAGGACTAAGGAGAAGGATCTGGCAGCTACTTTGGCCAGTTATGATTTGCCTGTGTTCACAAGCACACATTTGTACAGACCTTCTGCATTGTTGTCTAGCCTGAATAATTTTGCCTAGTCTTGTAAGTATCAAAATTTCTCCTGAAGCCAACAAATTTAAAGCAAACATCACTTTTATAAGAAGACTATAACAGACATGGGGTTTTTGCGTTTCTTTCACATAAATTAGAGAGGAACAACATCACTGGTTTTTGTGTGTATTGAGGCTGATAATGCATCAGCCTCTCCTGTCCCTCAAAATAAAGCAAGCAGTGACATCTTCATCTCAGTTCATATCACAAATATGATCTGAATTTTAGATATGGCAGAACAAATCCCAAAGAACTGCAGAAAGGCTGCATGCGTGTAAAATCAGGGTGAGACCAAATTTTGTCTCTGCGTATTCAAGCAGGGGTGTAATCAACTTCTATCTGCTTTGAGAAGTTCACGTACAAGACACAGCTGTCTCACAGATGCACTCACCAACCTCAACCTATATCTCACGTGCCACTGAGTCAATCTGTCAAGATCAGGATAAATACCCATGAGGAGGCTGCTTTCAATTAAAGTGCCCAACAAGCTCTTCCCGGTAGTTTTGAAACAGACACAAGAGTAACTCTTAAATTGAATTCCCTTCCTGGGTTAACTGCATTCTCCTGGATTAGCCTCTGGCTATCTATATCTATACCGTACAAAGTTTGTGAAATAAACATCCAAACTCTCCATTTATCATTCTGGCTCTTATATAAACAAGACTTCTTCACTTAATCAGACAGACTGTTTAGGTTGACTTTGTCAAGCCAATAATCTGCAGAGGTTTATTCAGCTCTGGCAACTACTTGTCAATTTGCAAAGAAGTTTGGGGAAAAGGAAGAGGGGTTGGGTATGTAAACAGGGCTTTGCTGTCAATTACAAAAGAAATTTGGGATTGCAAAGAAGAGCAGAGATCCAGCCCCCAGAAGGGACTTGAACTGTATAGCACCGACTGCTCTGATAAAGGACAGCTCAATCTGAGCAGTTTTACCATGACTGCATTAACCTGCACCTCCATTGAGCTACACAGAGGTAGCAAGGTAGGTGCTGCCTGCCTGCAAGCTGGCTGTGAGTCAAGGCAACTACCGTTCTGTCAGGCTAGCGATGCTAGCCAGCGCTTGCAGTCAGTTCTCAGAATACGATTTCAGTGACCTGCCAACTGGAGCCAGGGGCCAAGTCCCACCTGGTTGATACCCCACTACTTGCAGCCTTTTGCCTCCCTTGTTTGATTTTCCCTCGAATCTCCTTTCCCAGGGGAGACCTTAGGTACAAATGCTCCTGCCTGAGCAGATCTGAAAGGATGGACCAAGTCAGATTTATCCCCCATTGACTCTTTTAGCACACTGCTCTTTGCATGGGCTCAATCACAACTGCACAGCAGCGGATACAGGAGACACCCACTGCTTCAAGAAATAAGTAAACCCCAAAACACCAGTGTGGTCCCAAGGACAGGAATTCCCCTTTCTACCTTCACACCATTTCACCACTGCCCACAAAGCCAGCACCCAGCACTAACCTCACATTGGTCCTGGAGCTCCAGCAAGGGGAAGGGGCAGACATGGGGCTCCCAAACCTCCCACCATCTGTGCATCCCCTGAAGGGACACTCAGCAATCAGGGAAAGGCAAGGGATGACCACGGTCTCTGTTTTTTGTAAGGCAGAATTCTTGCTTAAGAGGAAATCATTTTATGGACCATCTATGCCTGGTCTTGAAACCTTGGCAATGCAGCATTTTAGGCCAACTTTCCTAACTTAAACCTTTTGCCAACAATAGAGATGTTTCCATGAAACAAAAGGAAAAAACACACCTCATGCATAGTTTAAACTCACTTATAAAGGGAATGGTTTTGGTTTCTCTCTCAGTTACTCAATATGTGATCTCTACAACTTGATCAGAAAGAAAAAATAGGGAAAAATAGGGCAACACATTGTAGTTACAGTCATGCTTTTGCCTTTTGGGGCTGTAAGAAAGAACAATTCATGATTGTTCCAAATAACTGTTGTCAAAATACTTTCCTTTTTTTGGCAATGTAGACATTAATTAATTACATCTGTGTGATTCAGGGGGAACTCTCACTTGCCTGTAATACCTCTGTTACTTGAACTAAACATCGTCAGAAAGACATCAGCCCCTGTAATTTGATTTCTGTGCTGGTATTGTATATTTATTCAGTAGCTTTGCAAATAGACTTAAGCTCCCTTGTGCTGGAAATATTATTTACAGAATGCCTTATAAGGGAACAGTTTGAACTGATGTTTGCAGAACTGTGTGAAGTTAAGAAAACCAGAGACCTCTGGTTGAAAACCAAATTAAATTGCTGGCAACATCTGCATGAGTTTCCCCATTTCCCACTTTGTCTAAGGTCTCCTCTGAAAAAAACTGAGCTTGGCTAAATCCAAAAGTCATGAACAATTCCCAAGTTCCAGTCTCAGTCTCTTCACTGAAAGAGCAACTAATATAGTGTCCTCTTAGGGCAGAGGCTCACACAGAGGCAAGCAGGGGATGCAGCCCATGCTTAGAAAGTACCAATGCCCTCCCTGTGCCTCTGGGAAAGATACCAGTAAAAAGGAAACTGGAATGAAATGATTTTTAAATGACAGTGAACACCAGTTAGGGAGTAATATCTGCTGCTCACAGAGGACAGAATTAGTCTAAAATTAGGCTCAGTAGTCTAAAATACATATCTAGATTATTTCTGCACAAGACAAACCATCCCAGGTCTGAAGGATGAATTACCCCCTGAAAGTAATTACAGCTTAAAGGAGAAGTTTAGTTCAGATTGAATGAGACAGCTAATGCTAGGTGACAAGAGGCATAACTTTCATAGCTCAGCTGGCTTCAACCCTTAGACTAGTCAGTGACAAGTTCCATGTCCCAGTACCCCAAATTACACTGTCTAGAGGTCTGTGCTGTTTTAAGCAGGCTTATGCGCTGTAAAATCTAACCCGACATTAGCCTGCATGACATGACCTGATTTGCTGCTGCACCTTAGCGTACCTGCAGGCTGACATGCTTCAATGCTTCAAGTGGCCAAAATGATACAGTAGCTTTTATTAACAAAGTTAATGTCAATTCATGACAAAGAACGTTGGAACTATTACCCGTACTTAGTTGAATCCCTTGGGAAAATATCTGTACTGCTTTAGCAATTAATGGCTCACCATAATGCAAAACGATAACAAAGACAAGGGAAGCCTGTGTAGGAAATCACCCTTGAAATAAACTTCTCCTGAGGAGGTATGTTTGTTGTTCAAAACACATTTTCCGCAAATAAAATCAAAACAAACCCAGAAGTTCTGCGTGGGAGGATAGGAAAAGGGAGGGGAAACATATCTGGCATTTACACATTGAAGCCCATCAAATAATGGATGAGAAATCAGACCTGACATCATGGCATAACCAACAATCTGGGACCTATTTGCATGTGGTTAGGAACTAAATTCTCTTCTGCTGCTGATGTCATTTGACAAACTTGCACTAGTGATGTGGATTGGCAGGATTTCCTTTTTTTCCACATAATAAACACCCATGGCATACCGCAGGCCTACGGGAACCTGGGCATGTCAGAAACACTGCAAGGATGCGAGCTATTGGAAAGGAGAACAATTCATGCTCCAGGGCTCCACATGCACAGGCAGGGAGTGATGACACCCGCTGCCATCTTCCGTATGCATGGGCAAGCACTCCTTCAGCTCACATTCAGCAACAGCAAACTGCATGACATCTATAGAGTCAACATATTTAGTAAGCAAATACTATAGTTAGTATGGAAAAGAAACAAACAGAGTGATTCCTCTTTCACCCCTCCAGGCAAAATAGCTCAAGCCACATGAATGAGTACAGCATGTAAACCAATTAGGCACGTAGTGCAAAAGCTGTGGTATCCAAATACCCCTCTGCATGACATAGGAGTAACCAACACTGATTTACAGTAACATTTGCTTTGTTGTGCAATTAAATGAATCCCTCTTTTAAGTTTAAATAAACAGTTAATGGTAGAATTGAAGTTTACTGTATTTCTTGTTTCTTTATAGCTTTATTTTATGCATATGTACAGAGTGACTATGCCCTGGTTTTTAACATCTACTAGAATTATACACTGAAACCTTTAAACCATCCTGACTGCTTCGATTTCAGTGGGCTGTGACAAGGAAAAGCTATGTAATTAATCATGCTAATTCAAATGAGAATTACTTTTTGGTTGAACTAGTATTTTTACAATTGCCTCCAGACTCCGCACTTTTCATTAATACTATTAGTGCTGTGGAATTACTTAGTCCTCATTTTATATGTGTTTAGTCAACTAACAAAACTAATTAACAGCTGTGAAAGAGCATATTGATAGAATAAAAATATATAAAACTATTCTGAGAATTCTCAGGCTGAACCCTATATATCATGGGGTTTTCTTAGTACTCCAGGCCCTTTTCCCTAATATAAATAAACGTATGTAAAATTGAAGGTTCTTAAACTTGCCTTTAAGAGACCATACACTTCCTGAATGAACCATTTTTAAATTACACATAAAAACATGTAATCAATCTTTACTATGCAGCTAGGAATTTAGCATATGGTTGGGGGCTGATGTTTTTATTTTTTTAAAGCAGGCACTTGGCATCTACAGATGAAAACATACAAATAGCAACAATAACCTTTTTTTGGTCTAAAGCAAAAAGCAAATTTTACCGTATCCTGCAATGACAGCACTACAGTAAGGGTTAAATAAATCCAAAAAGCAGCGGCCATAGCTGGTGAGGCCCAGGCAGAATTTGGATGAACAGCTTC
This sequence comes from Psilopsiagon aymara, assembly GCA_024733675.1. Lineage (NCBI taxonomy): Eukaryota > Metazoa > Chordata > Aves > Psittaciformes > Psittacidae > Psilopsiagon > Psilopsiagon aymara. Next base: position 28,301 of record JANRGW010041718.1, on the reverse strand, counting down.
ATGAAAGCAGAGCAAAAGTGGGGAACATTTTCTGAGTTTGCTTTTGCTGTTTTAAAGGTTATGAGGCAGAACTGCACCTGGAGTGGAGGAGAGAATGCTGAAGTCAACCAGTGATAACTGACATGCGCCTTGGGAATATAAAACTGTGTATGATTTGTGAGAGCGGCAGAAGATGCTGAGTGTATCACATGCGTTATTTCCGAGTGCTCTCCATTACTGTAATGCTCATACACGGCTCTTCCCAGATAATAGGCTGCTCCATCATGTCCTTAGCAGGGCTCTGAGCTACACAGCACATGGGCAGAACACTGTGAAAGTTTCTTCAAGCACTCCCAAGGGGACTACAAGCTCACTAGGATTCATTTGCAGCTCATCCTGATTGCCTTGAGGTGGGCTAGGCAACAGAGACCCGGGCATCAGGGCTGGGGACTTACCCTACTGTTCTCTGGGAGAACAGAGACGGGGCAGCTACCATGTGCTACAAACCTTTCAGCCTTATCTCCTGCTGCACTGCCTGGGGGCACCGAAGTCTCAGGGAATTTCATCTAGGCCAGGGAATTTCATCTGGGCACCGCTGCATCCTTCACACTCTGGAATCCTACCTGCAGCAACAATCTGACCTGTTGACCATGTAGGGTGCTGGTCAGAAGAGGGACAGGAGTGTTATGCAGCAACAAGGCACCACTAAATGACACTGTATTCCTCAGCAACATTCTAATACCCTCTCCTACTGCATGATCAGTGTGCTTGGAGGACTCCAGTACACAATTCTGCACCCACATGCTTACTCTCAATACAGAGCAACACAACACAGCCTCGTGCACCCGATTTACAGGGATTTGAGAAGTCTACATAAATACAAAAGCAAACTAAAATGGGGAAGACAAAGGACGCAAGCACACATACTAAAAATAAGATTCCTCGAGGCTTCCAAAGATGCATGTAATAATTCTACAGACCTTCATTTTTTGGAAGCTGCTATAATGCAAGCAGAAACAGATAGATGGTGCAGGAACATCACAGACCAAGACATATCCTGCTAGAAATTACATTCATTGATCCTGTACTAGTGTAAGTGATCACACCGAGGTAGGTTAGCTGGGTCTGTTTGGTAGACAAAAAGAAGTTAAATTGTCCTGGTCAGAGGCTGTCCCCAGTAACAGTTTATCCATTTCCACCATTCCTCCCAATTTGGGGCATCTCCGTGAACTGCCTCTTTCTAAATTTAGTTCTAGATTCCTAATCCATTAGTTTCTGCAAAGTTTAATTATTTCAAGGGTAAAAAAAAAGTAAATTAAAATCAGCGCGAAGAGGAGAAAAAGAACCTTCTTCAAAGGGAAATCAAAGCTGCGGGAATAGCTCTCAAAGCTGAATATCCCTGTTTATTTACAAAGTGGGTACAAGACAGACAACAGCAGTCTGAGCCCTCCCTGGACACCTTGCCAGCTTGTTTTAACAACAACTTAGGAGGACCACCCAGGCGAGGGTATTGTGGGCTAGGTGCCCATGCAGTCTTTGGTCCCGCTTCTAAAGCTGCCAGCTAAGATGCCAATTAGAGCCAGCAGCAATTCGAACACCTGTCCGAATGAGACCACCAACTAATGCTTTACATGCTGGCTCCAAAGCAGCTATCACTTTCCAGCTCAACTTCTGTGGGCTGGATTTGAACTACTGACCTGGAAGCAAAAGGCTCATTTATGCTTCGGCTGCAAGAGCCGAAATGCCTCCCCCTCCACTTTCCAACTCAGCCTTTCCAAAATCAGACAAAACCAGGACAGAGACTTTTGGGAAAGAAGCAACAGCCACCAGGAAATATAATTAAAGCAGAACAAGACCATGCTTTAAAATGCACATTAGGACAAAGGGAGGTTTTGGCGGGAGTGAGGATGATGGGGGAGGCGAGGGGATGCTGACAGGTGGCCAAGGGCAGGAGAAGGAAGGAGAGGGAGAGGAAGCAGAGCACCCGCTCCTTCCGGCAGCCCTGCAAGCTTCCTCTTGCTTCTGTCCCATAACATTTCCTCTCCTAGAATAGAGTCAGATGCAAGTTCCATTAAAGCACAGGATGGCAAAGAAGCACAAACGTTTACTCTTTTGTGTCACACTTACTGTATTCTCCCAGTAAAGGCAACTTGTACTGCAGGTCCAGCTTCTAGAGACTGAATGTTGCTATTTGAAGCACTACTCGCATACTTGATTTTTACCCATGGCTCTCTGGACACCCTTTTCCTTTTGCAGTGTCTTTATACGATTCTGGGTGGGTTTTTTTTCTTTTCTCATTTCTGCTTTATTTATTCCCCTACCTCTATGTAATTTCTCATCCCACTATCACTCTCTCTATCACCGAGTATCGTATCTCTCCCTCCCTCCCTCCTCAGGCTGCCACAATCCCAAACTCCAAACTGGCACAGAGAGGCTGAGAAGTGCAGATGTTAGTATGTACAGACCAGGGCAGCAGCAGCAGCAGCTCTCAGCCTGCCATTTGTGGCTCCAACACTTTAAGTAAGTCAGACGTTGTGGGGACAGGAAAATAGAAATTAATGGTGTTTGGGGAAAGCACAGAGCAGAGATAAAATAGCCTCTGAGCTCCTATTTCTATATGGCAGACACACATACACGCTATCCTCCTTGGCAACCCAGGATGAACAAGGTCTTGGATCAGGTAACTAAAAAAGAGAAAAGGCTCTCCAACCTTCTCCATCTGCCTCACCAGCTCCTACCTAATTTTCCTGTGCTGGGCAAGGACAAGGATATTGAATGCGCCACGAAGTCATTCTAAAATTGTCACAACTTTACTTTGATAACACTTGTGGCTCAATCCATTGCCTGTGAGGTGAGGAAAAAATTCAAAGAAAAAACAAAGAAAGCCCAGTGTGTGAATAAACCCTGGTGCTGGCTTGCTCAGATGCTTTCTGCAGCAGAACATAGTACTGATTGTTCTGCTTCTAGAAACATCAGATGGCGTACTGTTGGACCTCAAGGTTATCAGTGGCTGCCTCAGCAGAACAGTTTGATAGCTAAGATAGGAATAGGCTACTCCCATCACTCTGGGTCAAGGAGAGTGGTGGGTTCACTGCTACACGATGCAAAAAAAAGGCGAAGATGAACAAGAAGGTATTTCTATTTGGGACAAACTCGTTGAGAACTCACGGAGCACTCTGAAGCCAAAACAGCTAGAGGCAGCGTGGGATGAAAACAGAGCCCCTTTGGCTCCCATGCTGGGTGGTGAGGCTGGGATGGATAGTCTTGTTTGAAATAGCAGCTGCTGCAAGTCTACCCAGGTTTGTGAGCTTGGAGAGCCTTGTGGAAAAAGGGCGAGAAGGGCTTGCTCACTAGTCAGGTTTTTCCAAGTTCTCAGAGCTCTAATAATGGTGGTGGGTGAGGAGAGGCGATTTGCCAGTGTACCCTTGGCAACCTGTTTGTATGGCCTTTAAAGTTAATAAAAGGAATAGGTAAAATATGAACTGACATACGGATTTAGCAAATCTCGCACTCCTTCAAACACCACTTTGCTATGTCACTCCTCCACTGCTGAGCTCTCCGATACGCCCACCAGGATCTGCCATACTGTACATTTGTAAGAGCTCCCACTAGGTACAGAGGTGATGCCAATAGGAAGCCATCAGTCTTTATAAAGTTGAGTCACTTCTTTTCAAACTTATGATGGGGAAGAAGCCCTTTGATGGACCAAATGCTGCTCCCTGATGCTGGCATAAATCCTGAACATCAGTGAGTATTACAAAGGGGCTGCTCAGGATTTATGCCACATAAGTCAGAGCAGAATGAGGCCTGATAACTGTTGGTTTTTTTTTTTAATGAAGGCTTTAAAATAAACCATATGGATTTTCACTTTTATTAAATGTGTAAAGAGGTCTCTGAAGAGCAATTTGTAAAAGCAGAGGAAACTGTATACTGTGCATCAGACCATACAGTAGAGCCAGGAATGCATCTAGAGCCCTGCGAGAGGCATTCAGCTCTGCAGGCAGTGCCCACAGTGGCTCTGGCTTGGGCAAACGCACTGTATTCCTTTAAGCACAAACTGGTGCACCATGTAGCAGAGAAGCTGTAGATTCAGCTGTGTTCTTACCTCACTTTCCCTTCTGCAGTGACCTCATCCTGTTACAATGCCACTATTCATGCAGATGGGGTAGAAGACTGCATACAAAAGTTTCATTTAGGCACATAAACATGAATATTTAGCCTGCTTGATTAGAAATTAAAGCCAAATACTTCTACTTCTTGCAATCTGCAAGAGACTTTCTTTTTTGATTAGTAATCATGATTTTACAGGCCAGCATTGAAAAACAGTATAATGAACCCCATGTAATAATTTCTTTGATAACTGTGTTAATATCCTTGTCCTCAGTGATCTCACTGAAGCTTCTTGAGCTTAAAAATATTAGCGAGAGGGAAAGATAGCAGATGCAAACATGCACCAAGAGAAGACAAAAGATGGATTTTAATGTCCTACTGTTGAACTTTGTGAATCTTGGGGTGCGACTGCATGCTCGTATGACTTGAATCAGTCACTTCATTGGGAAGTTTCAACTGCCCTCAATCCTGTGGTGCCACCCGAAAGCCATTCAGAGAACCTAACCCCAGGCTGTAATTAGCTCTTAAATTAAGTGCTCCATTAACTCTATTAGGAGCTTTGGCTCCTGATTTAGACAGGTGTGTCAAATCGGGCTATATAAATAAACCCCAGATAGTTTCCATAGTTAGACCTGACACTTCACCAATTTCAAATGAAGAAGATGAGCAATTAAATAATTTTGCACCCTATTTCCTCTGCTCAGCAGTTCTCAACCTTAGTTCCCTCCCTGCCTGTCAACATCTCAGAGTTGATTCTGAACAACTCCATGGGGCATAATCATCTGTGTTGTCTATATCTCATGTACTTGGGTGGTTACTACTACAAGGTTTAGATGTTCTTACTGAATTGCACTGCTCATGGTCTTTGCTGTATCTCTTTATAATAAAAGAGTTTTTATCACATAGTGCCCTGTATAAGCAATCATACAACACAGCTGGTGGGAGCAAATCACAGGAAAACAGGACTATTTACAGTAATCATGACAGTTGTCACTGCTCCAGAGTAAGAGCACTCCAGTTTTGCAGGGATGTCCAGTAACACTTAGAGCTGAAGTTCAAATAAACAGATTGCAATTTACACTCATAGTGCATTCACCATGACAGCTATTCATGTGTGGCCTAATTATAAACACATTAAAAGTAAAAGGAACTACTTAATTTGACTTGGGTAGTCCTAGGGGTTGTTCCCGTCACTGATACATAATTTTCTTTGCCCCCTTCAAGTGAACCCTGATGCCTTTTTGTGTTCACCTCGCCTTGTTGCACTTTAACATGTCTTTGCAAATTCCCATCCTCCTTCAAAGGTCACATTTTCACCCATAGCTGAGATTGCTCCCAAGTTTCTGCCTTCCCTTTTGAAAGTTTCCTTGGTTTTCATCCTTCTTTGAAGGACTTTAACCTTCATCCTCCCCAGCTTGTTAATAAAAACAAAGAAGTGAGATGAATTTCTGTCCTGTGAGCAGTTCAGGGACAGAAATGTCCACCACAACTCAGGAACTGTGGTCTGTCAACACTTTAGGCGTTGCTGGCCAACACTGGCTAGGGAATCGTCAAAATATTTTGCCTCTGCTCCTTGCTGTCCATCCTTGCTCCCTTCCTAACTGCAGTCTTGCATCCCTAGACAGCCCCATAAACATCTGGAATCCACCACATCCTTTACAGCCAAACCGCAATCTGCTGAAGTGTCTCAGGAGCATGCGAACATTACTCATATCAAGATAACAATAATAGTTAGTTCCCAAGTGGGATCTTGATGTCCATGGAGACTAGCACCCAAAGCAGACTGAGACTGACAATGGGTAAGTGCCAATATGAAATATCCTGAGAAAATAATCTGCTGTGATTCTGCTGTGCTTTAAGCCCAGCTGGTAACTCAGAACCATGCAGCCACTCACTCACTCCCCCCCACCCTTCCTCCCCCTGCTCCTGGAGGGATGGGGAGGAGAATCAAAGGAATGTAACTCCCACTGGGTGAGATAAGAACAGTCCAGTAACTAAGGTATAACACAAACCACTGCTGCTAC